>CACM01002119.1:0-11340 GCA_000208805.1 Erysiphe pisi
GGGACATAGGACGCCAAGGCCAGAGCCTTGGATCTTGAGGACTAGTTAAGTTACAAACCACGTTATCTGAAACTGTGGAGTTATCAGATTACAGGCATAAATACATAAAATCAGTGGTACTAAGATACAAGACTTCCTGAGCCTTTCAGTTGATGATGAGTCAACTAAAACCTTCTACTCCTCCAACGATCATACTCTTAATTAGCAATTAATAGATGTTATAAGGTTATTGTGGTTGCGCAGAGATTCCTAGTTGGGGGTTCTTCTTTGAGTGCATATTTGCTCGAAAAATTTTGTATTCTCTAACCAATTTGTCAGAGCAATGGCTTCCTCTGGTGTTCCGAGTAATTTGGGTATTAATAGGTTGATAGGCCCGACTGGCCGATTTCCACGTCGACGTAGAATTCTGCAATAAAATAAGTGTAGGCGAGATTTTAAAAGATCCACATTGGCAACGCAAATTAGCTTCTGTGTGGCCGAAGCGGGTATGATACGGAGCGAAGTCTCCATGTCCCGCTCTAAAGGAAATTATTCGACTTAAGGCCTTTCTGCTTAAGTGAAGTTCTTTTGGATAAGTGGGGGCATTAGCCATCTCTAACTGAGTGTAGCTATTTGGTATATATTTATTCCACCAGGATTTTCTGGCTTCATATGTATTAGTTGTAAGCCATTTTTCAAGCGGAGTGAGAGATTACTCAGATTAGTCAACTTGTAGGGGAATAACTGCTCCTTTCTTTGCCTCTAGGTCTGCTTATTCGTTTCCTTCAATCCCAGAATGTCCAGGTATCCAACAGACCTTTATTTCTCCTTCCAGAGTGTGAGGTAATCGTCCGCGGGACTTCCATTTATTGTTGGCCTCTATAATTTGATCGTAGATATTATTAGAGAAACTCACACTTGCATATTTCGAAAGTGACTTCACCCCCTTTTGATTGTCTATGAAGAGCCATAAATTACTGGCAAAGCGAATTGTGGCGATATTTAATGCAGTTTGTCAGCCTTTAAGTGCGGCATGCACTCTAATATCACACATCTTATTATTTTTACCTAATGGGCTAGACCCAGAGCTTATCTGTCGATCAAACTGGAAGATAACTGATCTAATACCTTCTCTACCATCAGGGAGTTTGGAGCCATCTATGAAAACTAATATATCACTTTTGGGGAGGCTATTAAGAAAATCACGAAATATACTCGCTTTCATATCAGGACTAGAAAAGTCCAAGGTAGCTACTAAAAGTCTGTTACGTGTGCTAAACCTTTCCCAGGGTGGGATAAAAAGAGGGTCTATCTGTTCCGAAGATGGAATAGTTCTGATTATGCGCGAAACACGTGTCTCTGGGGGTCTGGAGGCAAACCTGTGACATTTTATGAACAAAGGATGGGAGGGATCCAATCTTCGAGTCCGCATAATAGCTCTTCTAAAGTGAGCTCAGCGGGATTAAGTCCTGATTCGCTGTAGAGAGTTGCAGAGGGAGTGGTACAATATACAGGTAGAATAGCTCTAGCTGCTGCTCTCTGCACCTTATCTAACATATTCAGATGTGTTCCAACTCTATTACTAATGATACGATCTCCCTTTTTTCTGGTTTTACCGGGCCACCGCGTTGGTGTACCGAAGTATGTAATAGGAAGGGCACATGTACTGATTACTTGCTTGGATAACTGAGGGAATATCCCTCGCATTGTGTTGCCAAAGGAACGAAGGACGTTAGCAACTTGAAGGGCTTTTGATGTTTGGATGCTTATGTGCTGCTTGAAGCTCGAATTTCGGTCGAAGTATATTCCAAGCCATTTGAGGTAGGGTTTCTTCTGATCAACTTTAATCAAAAATCCATCAGTGATGACAGGGGGTTGTTGTTTTTGTCTCGATTTTCCCTACTGAAATGTAATAACTCGGACTTCTCAGGATCAAACGATAATCATTCAGTGCTGGCCCATAATAAAGCTTGATTAATGGCTTTAGCTATTTTCCTTGTGTTCTCTTCTAGTGTGGGTGAGGTTTTCAAGATTGCCACATCATCCGCATATCCAAAAGAGTTTTTCATTTCATCTAGATTAAAAAGAGGTGACACATATAATATGAATAGAATAGATGAAATAGGAGAGCCTTGGGGGAGTCCGCATTGAATCTGTTCTGCAGGTCCTACTTCACAGTCAAGTCGGATGCAGACTTTTCGTTCGCTTGCAAAAGAAGATTTCCAGTTGCAGACATGGCTTGGCTATCCTTGTTCTCGAAGCCTATGTACTAGTCTACCCGGTAATACTACGTCAAATACTCCTTTGATATCCAGAGTGGCAATTGAGGCAGTTCAGCCTTTAGCTATCGCAGCTTCGACATCGTGTGTTAAGCATATTGTGAGGTCCATAGATGATCGTAGCGGTAGTGCACCAAATTGTTGACGGGTAAGAACTTTGTATTTTATTGCGATCCATGACATACGCTTAACCATCAATCTTTCAAGCCCCTTTCCTTACACTGATAAGAGAGCAATTAGGCGACATGATCTCGGAGATGATCTATCCACTTTATTTGGCTCTTCAATAATAGCTAAGATTGCAGTACGAAAGCATTTAGGGTGATACCCGATTTCGATACAGGCCTGAAAAAGATCAAAAACAATAGCCGAAATTAAAGGCCAAGCAAGGCGTAGTAAGGCTGTAGAAATCCCGTCTTTACCTCGTGTTGTGGATCCAGTCCAAAGAATAGCATCTGATATTTCTTCTTCGGTGATTTGTGGGAATGGAAGCGAGCAAGAGGCGACCGTAGGTATGTGATGAGATATATCTTCTGTGTCTGTTTGATTGGAAAAGTAGGTTTCTCATTAATACATCTCGTTTATCCTCTAGAGTATGAGCTGGTTCGTTATCAGGATGAAGTGAATCTACTAGGGGCGGGGTGTGAAGTTATCTCTTGCTCTTGTGCCATTTGGAGATTTCAAAAGCATCTTTTGCACTGCTAGCTTCGAGTTTTTTGCGAAAGAAATTTAATTTAGCTTTCTTGACTACCTTTCTATAGGCCTTTCTATCAGTTGAGCTAGGAATGCTGAAACGAGAGATGTCTCGAAACTTTCTTTTGGCCTCTCTACAAGTCTGGTCCCACCATGGTTGCCATTTGATATGCACTAAAGAGCGAGATGCTGAGCCTGAAAATGACGTTTGTAAAATTCCAGGGAGTTTTTCGGCCCTGATTTCAATCTCCACAGCCAGCTTTTGCACAGGAGTGTTTATATCTTGAATCTGCATTGTGATAAAGTTACGAAATACTTTCTCGTCGATCGTCCCAAATTCGGATTGGACCGAGATGATTCGTGCGGAAACTGATTGTTGTGAAGCGAAACAGAGATCTAATAAGTTTCCCCTATTGTGTGTTGGGACATTTACTTCAGAAATTAAAAAAGTTGTTTAGCTTCAAGCCATTCATTGGGATCTTCTGCTTGCGGAAAGGTGATCCTGTGTAAAATGGGTGCCAATCCTTATGATGAAGATTGAAATCCTCAGCAAGTAGCACATTCTTTTTGGTGAAGTTTCTAGTCTTTTCTTGGTCGTAGCAAACACTCAAGAGAGTTTGCTGGATGTGGCCCATAGTAGTTGACACATTTGGGTGGGCATTCGTGGGTTATTGACGGGTCACATATAGTATGTCCCTTCTCAACATGTTGTGTGGACCCGCAGATTCGGCAGCGGGGGTTTCTTGTGCAGGACCGCTCATTGTGCCAACCAAAGTATTTTCCACATTGTTGTGTCTTAATCTTTTTAGTGGGAGCTTAGTGTGTACGTGTACACCGAAAAGAGGGAGGACTCTTGATAATTTAGGCGTTTCCTCGGTGAACAAAACAACCCAGTTCCTCTGGCTAAGATGCTCTGGCCCGTCAAAGTCGCGAGGTACTAGGACACTGATTGGAGCAATATTAGTGAGACTTTGAATGGCTTCAGCTATCAGGTCTCCTGTTATATTTATCTGACCCGATGTTGAGCCATTAAAGCCTATGTATGAGCGAGGAATACCTGATAGAAGATATGCCTTGTGTTTTGTTGGTTTTTCAACCTTACACTCACCTCGTGTCGAAAGATATGCTTCAATCTCCTCCATGCGGCAATACAGTGTATCTCGAGCAGATATAGACATGGGGCAGATAGCAAAGCCAGTCTTTATAACTTGTATCTCACGAATGAGATTTTCTTTCAAGAAGGTATTAATGTCTAGCAAAACAGCATAGGGCGACATTGTTTGCGCTGGATGCCCCTTAGAGACTCGGACAAAGAGACGGTAGTCTTAAGTTTCAATAGATGGAGGCTTAGGAACGATAATTTTCTTGGGCTTTGCAGGGAGTGGGTATTTTAGCATCCGTGGAGGAGCTTCTGTAACCACAGCGTAGGTRGGTTTTTTGGGTGAGGTAGCACCGTGGAAGGGATTGTGACAAGAGTAATTGCTTTCGGTTCTGTTTTCTTTTCCTTTAAATTCATGTAAGGAGGAGATGGCCGAGGGGTACCTTTGACATGACGTTCAAAGTGGCTTAAGGCAACAATATTCAAATCGACTATGAAGTCTTGAAATCGTTTCTTAAGATGGATGCTTGGGGAGATTGCTACTACACTTAGCTACATCGAGGATTTTGACTATATTTCCGACCAATAGTTTGGCTTCTTGTGTTCTACTTTCTGCTGCTAAAGCGTTTTAAAACAGGATTTCTGTCAACGACTCTCTCCCGCTTACTGAGGCAGGGCAGGTCAAATTAAAGGGAGGGGGGTTTTGGGCAAGGGGAATGAAAGGAAGGTTGTTTGCAGAATTTGTATTTTGGGTCAAAATTTATATGGATGATGTACGTGTTTGCGTTGATGACTTGATGTTATGGTTGTCTGTTTGTCTGTTTTATATTTTACGTCTATATAAACCCTAAGCTGGTAAAGGACGCTAGGGCTGATGTCCCTAGAAACCTGAGGCACTCATTAAACCAAACTTTGGAATAAAGACCTAATTTATGCTATAGAGAATAACAGTGTGGCTACAACCGCCACTACATTAAATTTGCAAGAATATTTTAAAGTTAGATGAAGGTTTACCAATCTAAAGATGATAGTTTTAAAGGCTAGTGTAAAATTTGAAGTTGAGGAGAAAATTCCTCTGTGTGCCGTCTTGGGCAAATTGTCGAGAAGAAATTAGTACCCTTCAGCCATTCTACTAGCTTGAAAGTACCGTGGTACGACCCAAGAAAATAGAGGATTGGATCGTTAAAGGATCTAGGTATTTTATTCAGGTGCTTGGGCGGATTTCAGCATCATAAAAAATGATGTGGCGATTTGAGACTGCCGCAGCTGCAAGTAACATGAGCATTGGTGTGTTTGAATCACTCGTGATACAGAGCGAAGTCACCGTATCCTGATCGGGCTGCATAGATATGGGCCATGATCGATTGAGGAAGGGAGAGTTAGTCGTATACTGAATATTTAAATAACGGTATGACTGAGGAGCGTTTTCATTCCAATAGCTACTCAAGGCTAATATCTTCGACTTTATATTCCAGAGAACCGCTGGCGCAAGTGTAAGTTCTGATTTTGCAAGAGGTTCCATGCTTTGAGCTAATTTGGCAGCTCTGGCTGCCTGGACATTGCCTATGATGCCTGCATGACTATGGATTCAGTGTATTTTGACTTCCCCTAGGATTTTGTGCGATAAGCGGAACCGACTAGGCCATTGTCGTGCTTTGTTTGCGAATTGTTTAAAAATTTCTTGTGAAGAGCAGACTGGGATATTTAGAAGATGCCTTGCGACACCCAGAATGTCCAAAAGGATCCATACGTTATTAGAAAAGCGGGTGGTTAGTTGGAGTGAGGCTAACTCTAATGCTGCGGTTGCAGCCATAATTTCTGCGTCAAAAGGAGTCATTTTATTGTTGAGGGGGATGCTCTTCTGTAATAAAACACGCCCTACCTGATAAATGATTATGCCGCAACCTACTCGAGGATTAAGATCAGATTCCGAGCGTCCACCGTCAGTGTATGCTATCAGATCTTGAAAAGGTATGCCATTTAGAAGGAATGTGGGGAGTTTAGTGATGCGTTTAATACTACTGAAGTAGCTCTCTCTTACTTTCTAGGGCGGATTGATCAATGGGTCGATAAATTCGGTTCCAGGTTGGCTTAATACCTATCTTGCGAAGCGAGAAACAGGTCTATTTTCTTTTAGCACCCAACCTGTTCGTCTACATAAAGGATGGCGTAAGTCTAAACGATGAATGCGCACTTTAATTCGCTGCAATTTGGATTTTAATTCGATCTCAGGTGGGCAGAGGCTAGATTCGCGATGCAGAATTGGAATTGGGGTTGTTTTGTATAATAGGAGAATTGCCCTAGCACTATTTGCGAGAACATTGTGCAGCAGAGCGATATGGCCCTCTACACGGCTTGAAATTCTTCGGTTAGAGCTAAACATTCTAGAGCGCCCAGGCCACCAGGTTTCAGCCCCAAAGTAAGCGATTGGTAATATGCATGATATCACTGCTTGGCACAGGAGACAGGGCGTAGCCCCTCTCGTAGTGTTTCCCATACGACGAAGAGCATTTATGTTTTTGGCCGCTTTACCGGTAAAAATCCGAACATGCCATTTGAAAGATAGAGTTTTATCGAAATGAACTCCGAGCCATCTGGTGTATGGACGGGATGTATTTTCTGATACTAAAATATCACCCGCTGTCACTGCTGGGGTGAGAGTTGGACCTTTGTCTGATCGGCAGCGTGAGAAGTGCTGAAGTTCCGATTTTTCAGGGTCAAATGTGATTCCCTCATTTTGCCCCCATTCTAATACCTCTTTAAGGGACTTTTTAAGTGTGCAGCAATTTTCTATTAGAGAGTTCTGCGTCGCTAGTATTGCTATATAATCTGCATTACCGAACCTGTTGGAGACGCTACCCATCTTTAGCAGCGGGGATTTATATAGCATAAAAAGTATTGGGGAGATTGGTGATCCCTGTGGAAGTCCACAACTGATATTTTGGTGAGGGCCTACTTCGCCATCTATCTGGATTTGTACTGAGTGGTTGGTAGTAAAGGAACTGACCCATTTTACTAAATTATCTTGCCAGCCTTGTTCGCGCATCCGATGCACTAGTCTTCCTGGGAGCACAGTATCAAAAGCTCCTTTGACGTCCAGTGTAAGCATAGTTGCGGTTTTTCCTTTATTCAGAGCTTTCTCTACATCATGAGTGAGGCAAGTCGTAAGATCAATCACTGATCTACAAGGAAGGGCCCCGAAGTGCTGCGTAGCAAGAACTTTGTACACACTGCAATGCAGGCTATGCGTTTTGCTATAAGGCGATCCAGACTTTTACCAAGAGCTGAGAGGAGAGCAATATGCCTGCAGGAGCGCGGTGATGATAGATCTGTTTTATTCGGCTTCTGTAGTATAATTATTGTGGCTTTGCAAAAGCAATTAAGAAGATATCCTATGGATAAGCAGCTGACGAATAGAGAATGTACATAGGTTTCGATTAGTGGCCATGCCAATCTGAGAATTGCTGTTGGAATCTCATCGTTGCCTGGGGTTGAGTTTCCTACGTTTAGTATTGCCCTTTTAGTTTCATCTAAGGTCAGAGGTGGCAATTGTAGAGATTTTTGTGCCATTGTCGGTGCGTACATATGAATGTCCCCGAGTTCTGCGCGGTTTGAGAGTAGACAATCTGCTAAAATTTCACACTTTGTGTATCTGACGATCCATTTGATAAATAACATAGCCAAATCCAGCACCGTCTTCGGAATTTTTTGAACCATCAGTGTACAGCAGAATATCACTTTTAGGTATACTGTTGAGAAAATTTTGAATATTAATTATAAGAGGTGTAGAAGAGTCAGTACAATAGGAATTATTTGTATCAAGGGAAATGTTGTGGGTCACACTCCTTTCCCAAGGGAGACAAATAGGGGATCGATATTTTCTGAAGAGGGAATCTTTTCGAGAAATCGGGAAAACCGTGAAATAGCAGGCCTTTTTTGGGAATTGGGACTTCTTTTATAAAGGGGGTGATACGAGTCTAGTTTACGTGTTCTCATTGCCGCCTTTTCAGATAGAGAATCGAGCATAATCTCAGCTGGAACTAATCCGGCCTCTCTAAGGAGGACTACATTATAAATAATGCGGTATACTGGAAGAATAACTCTAGCAGCAGATGTGTACATCCTGTCAAGCATATTGAGGTATGTTCCGACTCCATTACTAATTGTTTTTTTGTCTTTTATCCTGGATTTCCCAGGCCACCATGTTGGAGACCCAAATTGAGCGATAGAAAATGCCACTGACGTGACTACTTGTCTTGAGAGCTTGGGAGAGACTCCTCGTACTGTATTTCCAAGGCAGCACAGGGTTTGAATGACTGCTAGAGCTTTTGAAACCAGAATACTAGTGTGATGTTTGAAGGTTAGTTTCCTGTCAAAGTAAATGCCCAGCCATTTGAGGTAGGGTCTGCATTGATTAACTTTTATGAGAAACTCGCTAGTCGCGACGGAAGGATTATTGTTGTTGTCTGCGTTTTCTACTGAAATAAATCAGTGCGGCTTTCGTGGGGTCAAAAGTAAGACCTTCTTCTCTGCCCCAGGTGAGTGCATGATCGATAGCTGTACCTATCCTTGATGAGCTTTCTTCAAGAGTAGGCGAGATTTCAAGGATTGCAACATCATCGACGTATCCAAAGGCTTTTTTAAATCCATCCAGTCTAAATAAGAGTGTAAGAAACTAATTACATTGATTCTATTCTTGACCCTAGTTTCTCCCACACCTGTATATGTTACCCCTGTCTGTTATTCAGCCTCATTTTTAGTAGCCTTGCGTTCGAAGACTTGCAGCCTTGGTAAGGCGATAAACCTCGCATTGGTGGCGTTGGATGCGAGACGGACAAGAGTGAGGCAATGACCAGATGACATCACAATGTACATAGACACTGGCGTGTGGATTTCGTCATTAGAGATACAGTTAGGTTTTCTTCGTTTATTGGGGAAAAAGGGGGAAGGTACCACGAAGTAYATGTAGGAGGTATTCTTTAGTAGTTAAGCTTCATGCTTTGTCTTCTGTCAATATTAGAACCTCTTGAATCCTATAGACATTAGAGTCTTTCTTGTTATCCTTAGTCTCCTTGAAAACCTTGAACACCTTGAACACTAGAACATCTTGAACATCTTGAACATCTTGACGTCAATTAAACACTATACAACCTTTTATCACTCTAAGCTATTAAGCCATCTTACGCTTTTTATTGTCCAGTCAAGCCGCAACCTGACAGTCTCGATGTAACAAATCTAAATACTACTAGGCTTCTATTGTCGTAGCTCATTGAAAATTGGGAAATCTTCATTTATGTAGTTGTTAGATTAAATGATCAATTCTCTAAAATCTAGTCTTTGGATATAAATTTCATTAAAATGTCGCTTCATTTGTTATGTTCTGTATTCTTGAGGCTGTTTTTGGGTATAAATGTACTACATCTACTTGTTCTGCTACGGGTCAATGACACACTAAGTTATGCACAGTTGCCATGGTGATAATTCTAGTGTTTTTCCAGGCTTATGATCCAGCTATTTCCTAATCAGGCAATTCAACTAAATTTCTCGCTTAACCAAAGTCTAGTCTTAAAGCCCATCAAATTTAGGAAAATGTTAGATCACGTGGGGGTGAGGAATCAACGAAAAAAGGGTAAGGATTCAACAAATATTTACTGGACCGTGCTTAGGTTAGTAATTGATTGCTTGGTCAACGCAAACTCCATGTGTATTTGTGTGGATTATTGTCTCCACATTTAAAAGATCGTAGCTAAGAATCACTCACATTTACATCATTATTGGTAAGTTATTCCCTCTATGGTATGTAAATATGTCCACTATTTATGTAAGTCTCGATTTAATCCTCAAGCTCTGCGAATCAGAAAGTATACGAGTGCCAATTATATTTGTTGTTGTGTACTTCACAAATGCATGTACTAGTAATGAAAACAATTTACCTCTGTAAAAGGAAAGCCGTGCGCAAATCACGTGGGGGTGATGAAATAACGAAAGGGGGGTGAGGATTCAACATTTTCCCAAATTTTTTACAATTTTTTAGAAAATAAATCCACACATCAACAGGCACAAAATTCTTAGATTTTCCAAAATATATTTACTACTTTGTGAGCCCATAACTAGCTTATCTTCAATAAATCATGACCCTCGTTAGTCCCAGAAACCCTAGCCAGCCCACGATAATCCCGATAAACATTAGATAACAAGTTTAACGCCTGAATCCTTGAGTAAATTTTCTACTATTGAAAACTGAATCAAATCCTTTAAAATTTGGAGCAGAAGACCAAAATCTTCTTATGAGATAAAATTGTCTGTGGCGAGACTTTCATGGTGTGTTTCATCAGACTCACCATCATCTAAAGTTGTTCTCTGTTTGGCCTCTGTTGTAACAATGATACTGGTCTATGCAAAATTAGTCTCTATCTTTTTTTAGAGCTTTAGCTTACATTAGCATCCTCTATTAAATCTTCTTCATCTCTCTCGGCTTTGTGTAATGCTAATCTGGCAGCAAACTGAAGACGTGCACGAGTGGGGTTAATTTGAAGTGAAGGTAATGGAGGTGGTGAAGCGGGAGGTTGGTGGTCAGTGACAAACTAATACTTGTCAGAGTATACTCTTTTATATAGACTAATCTTGAGTTCCGCCCTCAGGAAACAAGGGGGTTTCGCGGTCAAGCTTTTCGAAGTATTCATAATCAACTTCTTCTTCATCAAACTTATCAAGATTAGGGACTGAAGGAACAGTAGAACCCACTTCAGCTCCAGCTATTTCAAAGTCTTCGTCTGGATTTGATCCAAATCCAAATCCATTTAATCCAGGCTCGACCAATACCGTTCCGAAATTTCCAACCATGTTTGAGCCAGCTGGCCGTTGAGCACTAGAGGGCTTAGTTGGTCTAAAACCTCCAAGAATTGCATTATCTCTTTCTCTAGTCTCCGCGAGTGTTACTTCAACATATGAAATCCAGTCACTACTCATTATTTTCGTGAGAGCAGTTTCCGAGAAAAACTCAGCAGGGTGTCGCTCTGTGAATTTAACGACCTCTTCAGCAATAAGAGTCAAATGACCCATGTAGCCAAGTCGCATCTTATTTATTTGATCGCTCTCTCTCTGGCCATTAACAATTCTCATCGTGATGTTCCCAGTTTCAAAAAGGTCAAAAGCAAGTGACTGATTGAAGCCTCGTTCCATGGAACCATTGAAAACCTGCTGCACGACATCATAGACAACATTGTGAAGGAAGTTGTTCCAAGGAAATCGAAAAAAAAAATCCTAATTCTGTTAGATTTTTCTACCAAA
>CACM01002109.1:0-10934 GCA_000208805.1 Erysiphe pisi
TCCACACACGCGTACATATCGCAACAAATTTTTTGTAAATAATTTCCCCCCGTGAAAAAGTGAGTTAAACTTTGTTATCCCTAGCTCCAAATCTTGTCGATTAAATAGATGGTATCTAAAAAAATTGCCTCGCCGATACACAACTTGTCGATCCCCCCTCTTGCTCCCCCTCTTGCTGGTCAATATCACCCCGTACTCTCTGATTCTGGAGTGGGATCGACCAATGATACCCCGGGTTTCCCAACGGATAAAAGAGGATATAGTGCAACGGTAGGTATGCTGGATGATTTCGTGGAATATATTCAAACCTTTGAGATAAGGTGCCATCACCGTTCCGTGCAAACAAAATGACGTCTCTTCTATTCCGATCAGCTCCATCAGGAATGACAACAGCTACTTCATCTGTAGTGGGAAGATTATAGCGCCGTCGGTCCATATGGGGCTCAACTACCAAGCGAAATTCAGGATTCAGGACCACACGCAATGATCCCTCCAGTTCTGACTCCTGTAATGAGCGCAAGGCAGTATGGTAGTATTCGACAAACGGGTTATTCTGCTCGATAAGCTCCGTAAGTCTTCTAACTATCTCAGGATTAAGATTTGTTCCCTCAGTCCGAGCTTCCACTGCCCTTTCCGATCCAACAAAATATAATTGGGCGTATCTAGGTACAGCACCCTCTCGTAAAGCCGCACCAGTTTGGTGGTAGATTTGTCCGTGAATAGAAAAGCTTCTCAAACCACCATAAATACCTCTGTCGGCCAATCTCCGGTCTTCCGTATACTTGAATGAAGTAAAAGCAAAAGCGCGATTATAGGCCCGAGAGTTATTACGAAAAGCTCGTGCTTCTTGATCTTCAGATGTCCACAGCCAGCGTAAATACTCTGGAGGCTCCGGAATTTCATTAAGAACTACTTGGCCTTCTTTACAGCAAGTTTGAAAACGCGGTCGACCAACTGATGAAGATTTTACCCTCTCTTGAGGCCAATGCAAAGCATGGCAAGAAGGACAAACGCTAGTGCATCTACCCAAGTTGTGTGTCGGTAAATTCCTATTATATCTACTTGTATAGGCAGCAGGAATGGTTCGATGTGTAGGTAGCGGTGCAAGCCATTGAGGAAGTCGTCGAGGTACTGTTCCAAGATTAGGAATTGTTACAAATTTTCGAATATATTGAAATACATACGTAGAGTTTCTCCTTCAGTTTCTCCTTCAGTTTCTTGTCTCTCAGTTTCGGTAACAATCGGTATGGGTTCTAATGTTCAATTAGAAACGGATGGGAATAAAAACTGAAAGTCATAAACCTACCTTCATTTGATCTGTTGGTGTTGACGTTATTTACAGCTGAAACTAAAAACTGATTAGTAAAGTTATGTAGTAGAGGTACTTTCACATACTATTTACTTGGGCGGCTAAAGGTTCATTGGCAGTCTCGAAAGGATCTAAGCTATCTTCATCTAACATCTGGTTAGTTCCGATATTCAATTGAGATACAAAGCTGCAATTGACGTACCAAAATTAACTTCGGGTATGTTTTCGAAAATGTCATCATGGTTATCGGGCAAGGCCTCACGGAGTCGCATATGTGCCGCATATTCCATGGTGTCGGTGTGAGACAGAATTATAAGTGGCTCATCGTCAACCATGGCTTCTTCGCCCACAATATCTACAATGACGGGTTCCCTGGCTCGAGTTTCCATGTTTTCGTTTTCGTTGTCACTCACATCATAGATGTCATCTTCACCTACAAAAAATTAATATTTCATCTATATTTCGGAATAAAACCTCACCTATAGGATGCAATGGATTTGAGTTTGTGGGTCTTGATTGAAAAATTGGTGGGCGCCATCTGGAACGTTCACTCAATCGACATGCACTACATGTTGTGTATGATGAATTTCCGGTATGATCTGTAAAAAGACTTAAGGAACAATTTTTCCTGCACTTCGTGCAATACTTCATAAGGTTTGCTATATCTAAAACCCAATCATCAGCATAACCATAACAGGCATATATAGCTTTCTACAAACCTATAGAAGGTGTATTATTTCCAACATTCATCTGTGGTTGATAAGCTTGAGGATGTCGTCGATTGTTATCCCGAAGGCGGCAGTCACAACATGTTTTATAGATTTTACCTCGAGCGCGGCCAGTAAATAAGTCTGAAGTACGGCTTCGTTTACAATTACCACAAAACATCATATCATTATTYACGGTTTGGTTGTTCGAGTTAATATCTAAGTTAGTATTATTAATTCCCCTGCTGTTAGTGTCCATTTCAATTTCCATATCATTACTATGAGTAGCTGCCGTATCAGCGATAATTTCGTTACCTGTTATACCGATATCTAAACCCCAATATTAAAACCAAAATATAAAGATAGAGTGGGAGTACAAACCGTTAATTGAAGCAACTGTTGGGAGTGGCACAATTGATCGTTGATGACGAAGGTTTTGTCGTCGAACATTTCGTTGAGTACGGCAGTTACTACATGTTTTAAAGTAGGTGTTGTTTTGTTGATTTCGAATAAATAAAGATGAAGGTAAGGTACATTTACAGGAGGAGCATTTATTTGTTGAAGCATTTGAAGACATTTTTTAAAAATAAAGAGATTTTTTTTTATTGTTTGTAATTTGGTTTTTAGGTAGATTTGGAAGGGGTAGAGATAGATATTAGGGACGCGAGACTTCGTGTTTACTATTTATATGTGATATTGTTAGAAGACGTTGGCCAGTGAATATGAAAAAAGAAATAAGTATCTATATACCAAAGTTATGCCAGATAATAAAACAGGTAACTATCAATCGTTCATTAATCCTAGTGAAAAATAGTACAAAAAAATACTATTAGACTTTACTTCAAGCTTGGGCAATTACTCAAGAAAACAGTTCCATAGAATTTAATCTTAAGACATAGAAATTAAAACAAATTCTAAGCCAGAAACATCAAAAAAGTCTTAAGTTTAAAATTTCAAAGTAAAAAAATTACAAACGATTAGATTAAAAAGCGTACTTGCAAATGAAACGATGAGACAAAAATAGACGAAATAAATATTTTTACATGTATCAAGTGCTCTTGGCATGAACATGTTTGGATCAATGTAACTTGATGCGGACTTTTCACCAGACCTTCAGACAAAACGATCGTCGTATTGTAAGCCTCGGCAATGTCTTTCAGTTTGGGTCTTGCGATGACATATATGACTCCGGAATTCTTCCCAGCGCCTTTTCACCTTCAATATCTATCAGGCTATTTAGTATTAAAGGTTTGTTTTGTTGTTACGGAGGCAAAATGAGAGATAAATGGAAAACTTCATATTTTAAGCAAATAAACTAATATTGCTAACGTGATAGCGTGCTATTGTTCGTCATCTATAWATAACTTGTGCTATAAGAAGTAGTTAATATTTCGAAATTCCATTGTGCGTCTCGTTATGACGAACTGTGCCTTTCTATTGGCTTTTCCCCCTGGTATACATCGTACTATCATGATCCGTGCATTTTCAAGTGAAAACACGATCGTTATAATGTGATCCGGACTTTTTAGCGTCAAGTTTTTCACGCAGCCAATGAGAGGCGTTGAAAAAACCCACTTTTTTCCACCGACCTGCTCTGAATTGCTTCAAAATTACATATATACTATTTAACTCTACGGCGATATCAAAAATCTACTCTATTATCCATCATACCCAACAGCGCCGACGTGGTGGGCGGACGAAAATCACAAAAAACCCATTTTGATGGGGTCGCACGGACCATCCGTGCTCGCTTCCGCACGAAAAATGAGGTAAATGCATTAGGAGGAGGAAACGCGGACTTCTTTGATCGGCAAGAAACTTCCCAATAAGTGGAGTGATTGTATATCGGAGTTATTGACAATTAGTAGTGAAATTATCGCTAATAATCAATAGTTCAGGCCTTAATACTCTGGAACGCCTTTACTTTTGAAACGTATAGATAAGTCATCAGCAATGGACTTGGGACTGAGCCCATGCCGCACCTGAAAAGTTGGTAATTCTGCAGGAAAAAGACCATCTCTTTTGAATAGTGACTAACGGGAGTTAAGAGATAGTAGGGTTAAGATTAGTAGTATTAAAATAGACTAATAAAATGAATGGAAATAGTTTCAACTACACATGGACTGTGATCTTTTTCACACTACAGCTCAAAACAACGGTATCCACCAACTGTGTACACTAATCAACCCAGGATCTTTAGCATTCGCAATTATCAACCAAAGTTATGTCAATGGGCTCAATTTAATAACATTTCCTGTACCTTGTAGATCAAATACAGGGGCCCTCAATAATGTATCTGGAGTTATCAACCAAGTAGCAAGATTTTCATTGGATATTGGAGGAATTTTAATTAGCATGACTTGGATTTACGTAGTACCTAATCAAGGCGATGACTTAATTCTTGGAATGCCATGGTTGAAGTATTGCTATGTCGAATAAGACTCAGTAAACTCAAAGCTCTTATTTAAGAACCATAATATAACACCCCAAGTAATGAAATTTTGAATAAAGCATACCTCTCTACGTCACCCCAGCCAGTATTCTAAGTTACCCAAGCCTTGGCATCGACATTTATAGCAATAGCACAGAGAGCCAAGAWGTCGAAGAAAGTTGAATTATTTGTTGCTTCAGTAGCTGATATTGAAAAAACTCTTCGACGATAGGTTCTATTATTTTTAAAAGATGTTACCATATTACTTCCAGAAAATTATCGAAAATTTGCACCAGTATTCAACTCAAAAGATGCTGCTACGTTAACACCTCATAGACCAGGCATCGATCACGAGATACTACTTGAGAAATACGAGAAAGGGACTGAAAAGGTGGTACCTTTGGGGCCGCTCTATAATATGAATCATGACGAGTTACTTGTTCTTAGAAAAGAACTTGCTAGTCTACTCGATAAGGACTTCATTCAGCAAATTAAATCCTCTGCTGCTGCACAAGTTTTATTTGCAAGAAATTCTTGTGGTGGTCAATGGTTCAGTGTGGACAATCGAGGAATTAATGCGATAACAAAGAAAGACAGTTATTCTCTTCCATTAATTAAGGAATCTTTGAACGCTTTGAATTAAGCACGACGGCTTACTAAGCTTGATGTGTTGGCAGCCTTTCACAGAATAAGGATCGCAAAGGGAGAAAAATGTAAAACCGCGTACAGAATTAGGTATGGGCTGTACGAATGTAAGTTTTGCCACTTTGGCCTCACAGGAACGCCCTCAACATTTCAGAGGTACATCAACTGGGACTTGAGAGAATATTTGGATGATTTTTGTCTGCATTTGTAGACGATATCTGAATTTTTATCAACGGAAGTTTAGAAGACCATTGTAGAAAAGTGTGCAAGGTATGAAGTAGCCTTCTAGAACGTGGACTTCAACTAGATATCTCAAAGTGTGAATTCGAGACTAAGAGCACCAAGTATCTGGGGTATATTATAGAAGTCGGAGTGGTTATTCGTATGGATCCCGAGAAAGTGAATGCAATCAAGGAATGGAAATCACCAACCTCAGTTAAATCTGTCAGATCTTTCCTAGGTCTTGCCAATTACTACAGGCTCTTTCTCAAAGATTTTGCGTTGCTAGCAAAGCCCTTGACAAATTTAACTAAGAAAAACAAACAATTTGATTGGAGTAAGTATTGTGAAGAAGTCTTTCAGGAGTTAAAACAGATGTTCATCAAAGAGCCTATTCAAGCAACATTTAATCCAGAATTTGATAGTCAGTTAGAACCAGATTCATCTGGATGAACTGTGGGTGGTGCACTCATACAACTCGATCCCATCTTAAAAATATGGAGAACTGTTGCATTTTTCTCAGCCAAACATCTGCCAGCTGAATGCAACTATGATATTCATTACAAAAAACGATTAGCGATTATGAAGTGCATCAAGGAGTGGAACAGCGAATTAAGAGGACTTAAAAAACCATTCACTATACTTACAGATCACAAGAACCTAGAACCTTTTGGCACTAAGAAAATACTCAGCGAAAGGCAAATAAGATGGATGGAACTTCTTGCCCCCTTATCATTTACATTAAAGCATAGACCTGGAAAAGCAAGTCTCATAACCGATACACTCTCTAGAAGGGAACATCCTCCAGTTTTTCGCGCCGTAACAGACACATATGGCTTACCAGCCGTCTCAAATCCTCCACTCACTCCAGAGAAGTTTATTTTTTTTCATTCTTTCTTGCAAGTCGCTTGCTTCTTCGTTGTTGCATGGTTCTTGATTCTGCTGGACCAACGTATGCTCCACTATTCGTTTCACACGGGTCGCTATTCGTATCAATGGGTCCATAATCAGATTCAAATTTATCAAGTGCTGTATTGTCTCTGAAATATTCGATGGGCTCCCAAGTCAGCTCAACCCAACCAATTCATTTCACCAAAATTTGTCGGTTCGTTCCTCGTCCACGACGAGCTGAAAGAGCTCGAAGAATTGATTCTACTTCATACTCTGGTTCTTGTAAATTGTCTATGACTGGAGGGTTCTGAGCATCGTCTCGTATTTGGCTTGGTAGTGGGTCATTTCCAGCCCTTTTTGCCAACTCCACATGAAAACGCTTGTGAATATTGCCAGGTACGTTCAACTCTACCGTTAGGGCATCTGGAACAGCCGTCACTTCATATTTAGCATGTTGCCATGCTAGCTTCTTAGAGAGTTGTGGTGTTTTAATGTTCTTCAAGTTGAGCCATACTTTGTCGCCCACACGAAATCTTTCTGGTTGCCGACGTAATTTATTAGCAGATTCTTCATATCTCTGCTGTGCAGATGCCATTGCCGCTTGAGCGAAGTCCTGCGCCTCTTTTAGTCGCTGAACAAATTTAGCAGCTGATATACTTCCAGGATGTCGGCATAGCTTATCTGATGGCGGTAGGGGTTCCATAATGGGGTCAATTTCGTAACCGTTCCGAAGAAAAAATGGACTTAACCCTCCGATAGCGGAATTGGGACGACCATTTAAGGCCAACTGCGCCAGAGGAAGAAGTTGGTTCCAATTTTCTTGGGTATAACACGTAAAAACACGAAGATATTTGTAGATTTCTTGGTTCGCACGTTCACTCGCATTCGACTGTGGGTGGTAAGCTGTTGTTAGTCTTTGTTTAATACCTGTTAGTTGACAAAAGGCTTTCCAGAAATGACTTAACCAATCGCTTCCCCTATCGCTGGTAAGATAGCGTGGAAACCCAAAATATCGATAGTACYGATCAATAAAAACCTTAGCACAATTTTCCGCAGTCATTGAATTTGTACCAAACATAAAAATTTCCTTCGAGAGACGATCCGTTAATACCATGATATTAGTACATCCTTCAGATATAGGTAGGTCAGTTAGAAAGCTAATGGTTAGCTCTGTACTAATACGTTCAGGGATTGGGAGTGACCGAAGAAATCCAGCTTTTGCCTCCCGCCAAACAGTTGTTCGCCCACAGACATCACAATTTCTGATAAATTGTCGCACCGAATTTCTAAGCTTTGGCCAAAACCATCTTCGTAAAATCATGCCCACCATTGTATCTTTTCCCGGGTGACCAGTGAGAGAACTATCATGTATTTGTTGCATAATCGCTGTGCGAAGCGGCTCGTAATCTGGCACCCAGATTCTGTTTTCGCGACCTCGAAGGACGTTATCTGCAGCTACCGAGCATTCAACTATGTTAGCGCTCAATTTATAAGCTAGATCTGGGGGGAACCCAGTCTCTCCTGCGCAAATCGCATCTCTTGCACGCCGCCACTCTGTATCTGCTTCAACTCCTCTTTTCCAAAGTTACTGAAGCTCCTCATCTTCAAATAATTTTGCCAGAGCAGCAGGGTCTATGTTTTCGCTGGTTTGCTCATCATTTGATAAAGCTGTAGGAATTGCTTTAATCAGTGGCAGTAATTGCATTAGACGACCAGCTATTCGTTCGTCGCTTAAATTTCCTAGTTTGTCTTGGTCCCGTCTTGATAGCGCGTCTGGACGCTGACATGCAGTGCCAGGTGTAGGGGCTAGTGAGCCGATGAGTCCCTGTAGCCTACGCTACCTAGCGTAGGTATCTTCAGCATACTTGAGTATTGTGACAGTTAGTAAGCCGAGAATTATAGAATTACATGTAACCTGCAGATACCCCTGCAGTCTGTAATTACTAAGCAGGGGGTGTTCACAAACGAGTACTCAGAACCAACTAGAATGTTCTACTGGCCTTTCTTACGAAGAACATAGTATGTAGTAAAAACATGTATATAACTTGTAGATGCCTATAGATTAGTTCACCATAGTTTTAATATAAATTACCATCACTTATTCGAAAGCCCATTGCTTCATTAATTTGATCTGTTACAGTTGCCGATCGCTTTGATAGTGCACCAAACTGTTGCTGGCTGAGTACATCTGATATAATAGCAAGATGGCCCATTCTTTTTGCCATTAGCCTCTCTAGAACCTTTCCGGGACACGAAAGCACAGAAATAGGTCTCCAGCCTTTGATTGTTGTAGGATTTCTTCCTGGTWTTGGAATGAATATTACTTCAGCTAGCTTGAAGCACTCAGGATGRTATCCTGTTCGGAGGMATGCGCGGAAGAGGTGAGTAATGCATGGTCCAATTGACTTCCAACATGCAGTTAATAGTTCCACGGAAATCCCATCGGCACTAGGGCTTGTATTCCCGCTTCCAACGGTACAATTTCGTACTTCTAATTCGTCTAGCTCATCACTCCATGGAACTCGAGATTCCCCTGATAATAAACAAGGAGAGAGATCATCGGAAGCTTGATATCTCGCAAGAAGAGAGTCACGTAGGATACAAGCCCGCTCTTCTTGATTTGAAATGAGCTGTTCGTTGTGTAATAGAGGAGGGGGGACTTTTGATTTCCAGGCAGTAGTCCAATGCATTAACTTGAAAGCGTCTGATGGAGAGGCCATGTTATTAATCTTATTTCTCCAGAACTCTCTCTTCGCATCAGCCACCACTTTTCTATAGCTTTTTGCTTCTACGGTCCGTTCGGGACCGGTAATGTAGTTACGAAATCGAAATTGTGCAGCTTTGCACTCCGGTGTCCACCAAGGAGCAGATTTTCCATTTCCTCGATTTGAGCGTTTACCTACAGCTTTAATGGCCTCCTTTAAGACTCTACAAATATCCTCTGCGAAGTTTTCGACATCGTTTATAGACTCCAGCGAGACGCAGTGCGGGACCCTTTGTGAAACAATGTATGCGAATTTTGGAAATTTCTCTTTCGTTATCCGTATAGGGCTGGTGTGTATAATAAATTTTTGTTTCTGACTAGGAACTATACCAGAGATTGGAAGGTGATCACTAGTCATCCACTCTTCTCGATCCACCCAAGCACAACAACCAGTGATATTTGACCATGCCAAATCTAAAGTATTTCCAGCGTTATACGTTGGTTCGCCAATTATAAGGCAGGCTGGGTTATTTTCTTCTCCCTACTTTTTCGATTTCTTCACCCTGTCCATAAAAGGTGGTTGCCTCAGGTTTCCATGCCCAATGTACTGAATTAAAGTCACCAATGGCCACTGAGCGCGGAGGAGGTTTCCAGTTTAGTAGGGGTTGAGCGGCCAAGGGATTATGAGGCTCTTTATATACGTTGAGAAAAGTTATATCATTAACTTTAACCCAGCAGTAGTCCCCAGAGAGTGAGGAGGTTGGGAAAATTTGAGACACGGATACTTCTCCCGCATTTTTCCGAGTGTAGGTAACGGCTCGAGGTCGCACGTCGTTGCCTCCAAAGGGTAGATTTTGATCAAAAAAAGGATGCGATTTTGTGCGTCCTATCCACCATGGTTCTTGTGCAAGCAAAACATCAAGTTGTAGTTCACATGCACGAGGAAGTGCAATGTTGTGTTTGTACCGCCTCTCCCTACATTAATGGACATGAATCGAAGATTCAGTAGGGAGGAATTTTCTCGTGGGGTGTTCTTCATAATCGCATTTCTACACCAGTTGAAGTTTCAACTAGTGCTTCATTTGAATTAACAATGCTAATGATAGGACTTGGACTATTAATTGGCGTTTCATTGTTAGTAGTGCTAATTTTAGAGCTCTGACTGTCAGTAGGTGTTTGACTGGAGCCATCTGAATCTTCAGCATTTGATGCCTTAGCTTCTGCTGCAATAGCTCGTATAATTGCTTGATACTCGCGATCGCCAGCTTAACGATAGACTTTTAGTTGTTCTTTTGTTGGGTTTCCAGAGCGAGTTGGTCTAGCTAAACATCTATGACTGTCTGATCGGTGGGGTCCACCACGGTTCCTACATTTAGTGAGAGCCTTGCAAGCTTCTTGAGCATGCATTGTTGAGCCGCAGTTGCCGCAAGATGGCGCTCGTGAGCAGGTTTTTACATGATGATGACCGTTACAACGCTTACAAAATCCAGTGGGATGTTTCTTTTTAAAGATCTTGGTTACTCTAGATTCATCAAATACCCCAAATCCAACACGAGGAGTATCTGAAAATTGGGCCATCCAAGTTCTATGTGGGGCTTCTGGTTTGGAGGTACCGATAAGTTTTACAAAAGCTGGGTGTTTGGATGAGACTCGCTCTATCTCATCAGCCAGCATAGATTTGGTTATTTCAATACGGCCCTCTACCGTCTTGATTGAACTACGAACTGTGAGAACGAGGATCGAAGTCCAATTTGAGGATGCCTCTAGAGTGGCACCAGACATGAAAAGTCCGCCTGCGGCAGCAAGGAGATTTTTTCTTGACTCGCTGTTATATGGACTCAAGGCAAATCCAGAGCGTACTGGTTTTATAAGACCAATGGAGGCCGGAGAAACTGACAAGCGTTTGACGATAACTTCTCTGTTACCTACAGGAGAAAGCGCTCGCCATTCATGATCCGCAGGAAGACGTACAAATAATCTATCGTCTGTTTTGTTTTCATTCTCAAATGTTTTCTTGTTTTTTGTCTT
>CACM01002106.1:0-11184 GCA_000208805.1 Erysiphe pisi
AATGTAATAAAAACATCAGTACTTGGGTAATTGATGCGTTTCAAAAAAGTGAATGTAATATCAAAAAGTAAAAATTTGTTACCAGACATGAAATTTCAAAAATTTAATAAAATTTTTAAATTGGGATGAATATATAAACAAATTTCTTAAATTGAAATTAATAACCACTCTTGATAACAAATAGTTCTGACACTGGATTTTTTTAGTTGAAAATAGATGTCGGTATATCCAACTGATTAGATAAAAATAGGCATCAGAGAAGAATACAGAATCATTAGTAGTTTAGTAATTCATTAATCGTAAACAATAAATAAGGAAATACACGAAAGTAAATCATCTTGAAGACTCTGATGCATTAAGCTCGTAATCTAAACTGTTAAGAAAAGTATCAGCTTGCTTTATAGCTCGCTTTTCTTGAATAGCTTTTCGTCTTTCTTCAATTTCAAGTAACCTCTGCTTCTTTTTATCTTCTCTTTCTTTACGTCTCTCTTGTGTTTCTAACCGTTCCCTTTCAAGTGCTTTCATCTCTTCCTCTCGAACTGCCTCATCTTTGGAGAATTGATAGAATCCAACTCCTTTAGTTCTAACTTCTTTGTCTGCCTCGTAATGTCTCATTTCTGGTGGAGTCAGACTGCGATCCCTTTTGGCTGCTAGCTCTTCCATCTTTGCTGCAATTGGCTCATCTAAGCTAAATGCCATTGATTGTACAGTATCTCCGTAATTTATTTTACTAGGAACTGCAGGCCTCGCACTCATTCTTCCTAATTCTTCGGTACTTAAGAGAGCAACTTTCTTTTGGCGTTCCATTTTCTCAATCTCGGCACGTGTTGCTTTTCGCGCTCGTCCAAATTCATCTTCATACTCTATTAAACTTTCCTGGCCATCGTTACTCAATGCGTCGAATTCCGAGTCCGAAACAGCACCATCTTGTTGCTCTGCCCATTTTTGATCAAAATCTACAAGCGTTTCAATATTTTCTGGTATTTCTCCACGTTTCATTTGTGCGTAGATCTTGGCTTTAGACTCCAGCTTTCGTTTTGAACGATGCAATGTTGCTTCGTCTACCCCTTCAAGTTTCTGTCTTTTCGCATCTTTATTCTCGTTGGAGAAACGATGAGATCTATTTTGATTATCTTGAGCATTTTGTTCTTTAGWATTTTTTTTTGAGTTTTAAAATATCTGGCTTTTTTTTGGATGGTCTAGGTCTACCAGAACTTGTTTTCTGAGCAGATGAAATCAAAGGAGTTAAAGTTGACGTAAAAGCAAGAGTATTAGATGATGATATTTCCTTGTGTACCTTTTGAGGTTTAGGGAATCCGTATATGTTTGATGTCGGGGTCATTTCGTCTAAACAACGACGATAGTGATTCAACAAGGCTGAGCACGGAGAAATGGTTAGTGGGGCAAGTCTTTGATATAAATTTCTGAGCACCAAAAGGGGATTCTAAATAGGCAGAACTTTTGCTGAATTACACACCATGGCACAGAATGACAGCAGCTTGGCTTCCTCAAAGTCCTCAAGGCAGATTCACATTGCTGTAATCGGTGCGTAAATTTACAAAACTATGTGCCTAAAATTCTAAGCCATTATTTAGGTACTGGCGGGGTTGGTAGCCGTTTCATGCTACAACTCGAGTATCTTTATAAACAGATGTGTAAATGTCCTTCTTCGCCTAAACTATCATTACTGCTGGTTGCACGCAGTAGTAAAATTCTCTATGATCAGAACTACAATGGTTTACAATTCGAAGACATTAAATCTCGTCTTGACAGCTCAGATCAGACTGTGTTGAAGTTACCTGAGATTGTTGATTACCTCACTGCTGCTCCATCAAAGTCTATTCTCATTGATAACACAAGTTCACAGGAGGTCGCAGACTTTTATCCCCAATTCCTAGAGAAGGGAATAAGTATAGTGACACCAAATAAAAAGGGTTTCTCTAGCTCTATCAAACTTTGGGAGGATATATTTCTGGCTGCCTCTAAATCAGGTGCCCAAGTCTACCATGAAAGTTCAGTTGGTGCTGGTCTTCCAGTTATCTCAACTTTAAAAGATTTAGTAGAAACTGGAGATGAAATAATCAAAATCGAGGGGGTTTTCAGTGGTACTATGTCTTTTCTATTCAATCTTTCGCGCCAGTAAACGGATCTGGAGGAAAATGGTCTACCGAAGTCACAAATGCGAAGAACTTTGGATTCACAGAACCTGATCCAAGGGATGATTTAAATGGATTGGATGTCGCTAGAAAGCTAACTATACTAGCAAGGCTACTTGGTTTACCTGTCAAGTCCCCAACTTCCTTTCCGGTACAAAGTTTAATACCAAAAGAACTAGAAAACGTAGCCGATGGGAATAAATTCCTACAAGAATTGCCCAGGTTTGACGCTGAGATGGAACAGGTTAAGGTAGCGGCTGAAAATGAAGGCAAGGTCGTGAGATATGTTGGCAGCATAACGGTCGCAACGAACGAAATTAAAGTTGGTCTTCAGAATTTCGATCGTTCTAGTAATATCGCAATGTTGAAAGGAAGTGATAATATAATAAGTTTTTATACCAAAAGATACGGAAATAGCCCTTTAATTATACAAGGTGCGGGAGCTGGAGGAGATGTGACAGCAATGGGTGTAAGCGGAGACCTTATCAAAGTCATAAAATGTTTATGTTAAATAGATGCACTAAAATTTAGATATCTGAGAGTTCATATATTGGACTTGAAATTAGATATCATAGTATAGCTTTGTTTTCTTCATCTAGACGTACATACAGGTGTGTCTTTGCCAAGATTAACTTATTCATCCACTGTCTTTTCTAAGACGTTGAAATTTATATCTTGTTGTTCACTGAAATGTGATTTATTTGTGTCTGAATATTTCAAGTGTGGTTGAATTCCCAGTGTTGACCCAACTTGGAGAAAGTCATGGAAAGTCGTGCGGAATACGTATAAGACTGCATCATAAATAATAAGGAGAAGCCATGGACCGATAGTAAGAGCACCTAACAAAATCTACAAAATCTGGTTAATATCTGAATTAGATATACAGAATCGAACGAGGATGCGCACAAACAGACGAACAGCCCAGGTTTCAATGAAAGCAATGTTAGGCGGAAGAATTGAAGTCCACGACATTATTTCAATATTAATACAAATCAAGAATTAATCGTTCAACGCCCGTAGCAGAAGAATGAAAGAATATGCCACTGACTGACTCAGTATGGTGGTGTTTATTATAAGCTGAAGAAATAAAATTATGTAATGTATGATCTGACTAATTGGGCTCCCTCCTAGCCATACTTGCCGGTACGACTGCCTACTTCAGAAAAGGGGGCTCTGGTCCTGTTAGACAAAGAAAGAGGAGCGATTAATACCCGCCACACAAGCTTCTGATCCGACATAAAACGTATCCTTTCTCCTAACAGCTAGTTAACACTACATGGATGCCTTTACCTGGGTTCTAGATGTTAATTTACTACTCGCCTACGTTTGTAAAGTATATGCAGCCGGTCGAGACTTGCTTGACGCTGTGTTAGACTGATTCCAAAACTGACTAGCCTGTGCACTCTATGGGATCGACGAGATCGACAGCAGTAAAATATGGGACCAATAACCGTTGTATGGCTTACGAAGTCAGCTTCTACGTTACATAAGGAGTGAAGTTAGAGCCAGGCAACGAGGAACAAATTTGCAAACGAAACTCGATTTTTCGAACTGGTAGTTCAAAATCGATCGCTGTATGTAGCGTTAAATCGATTTTTGCAAATCAACTTTTCGTCTTCTCATCCATACAATAATCTATTCATATGATGAAATGTTGATACAATTAAATTTTTGGCATAATTAAATTTTGCTATCTCAAATACCTCGTATTCAAGCTTTGCCCACCGTCAGTAATGGTATCCGTAAATGATTTATTTGTACAAGTCGGTAATAATAGAATAGAAGACAAGTGGAAAGGTCATCTTTGGGATATTTTTTGTACCTATAGAAGTGTACAAATGAAATAGGATCTGGTCGAGGTCTATGTCGTGCTAGCTGGTTATAAGCCCTATTGCATTCTGTACCGATCTTTACATTGCGTATGCCTTGTCTCTTTATCTTTATATCTTAAATAAGCCTCGTCTTGCCTACTCGCACAATACACGCTCCTATTCAATAACATTCATATCTACTAACATTTTGTGTTGTTAGGCAAATTTAAGCAAAGATCGTAAATGAGCTGGCTCACACAGTAACTAAACGCAGCAATGCGATATGTGCAATCTTTCTTCGATTGTGCTGCCTAGCAATTTATTTCCGAGTTGGATTAAAGCCATTCCATACAAGAATTCCCGACTATACAATAAAATCTTCAATTAAAATGATTATCCTTTGAACTAAACAAAAATCCCACGAGAGCCCAGAAAATTCACTTGCAAGTCGTGTTTTCTCAATGATGGGTGGTTTTTTAGTAACTAAAATATACCATATGATTAAACTTATTAAGGCCGCCCATGTATGGGTTATCTCAAATGAGTGGAGCTCTAGTGCACAATATTATCTACATCATGGCAGTACTTACCCGGCGGCTGCAGTATCGTGTTGCCATAACTTCGGGTCGGAAAGTTAGTTAATTAGGAATCCACCACGCGAAAAAGGCCACGAGCTAAGAGAAAACTCAATTATGAAATCACACAGGGAAAAAGCTTCCGGGAAATTCCTTCATCGGGCTACTGCTGGCTGCTCCTGAACTAATCATGAAGGAATTTCAACTAGGTTTTCGCCAGTCTTACGCAGTAGATTAAGAGAGATTCCTTAGCCTTTGCAGTAATCTTTGAGCTACGTATAAATCCCGAAGTCTCCATTGAATGAGAATAGTGGAATCGAGGATGCCAGAGTAAATCGAAAGGATTACAAGATGATGTAAGATATATGATAATTTATATCTCTCGATCCATATTGCATAGAAAAAGCCTGTTGTAAGTCGACACGACCATTTTATATCACACTCTAATTCCGTGTTTAACTGCCTTTCTGTTGGTGATATTTGGTTCCTGCCTTAAACTTCATCTCTAGAGGTGGCCGTCCCCCCAACAAAATTGATATTTAATAAATTCATTTGAGAGGCGTCTTTCTAAAAGATTGAAAAATTTATTCTAAAATACGACTTAGTTGTTGTACAATTTTACTGTGGATTCATCTCCGTCGATCTCGGATTATTCAAGATTGTTCAGCTCTTCAAGATTATCGATATTAAAGTTCGCTCGGGCCAACAAAATTTATTTAAAACTTATGAAATACAGCCTAGCAAAAGGTTTACTCACGAGTAGGCATTTTACAAAACGAATGATGAAATTACCAGCGAGAAGAGTTAATATATTAGTAGCGTTATGTGTTGAGAGATTCTAATTCAAAAGTCAATTATGAGAACTAAATGTAACATTCGCGGAATCTCGAAAACGTGCGGTGAAATATGGTTGAGAAGTCTGTAGTTTGAAATCTTTCATTAAATAGCTTATTTCTTCTGTTAAGTTAAACTGCAGACTTACGCTCAGCAGAGTAGAGCAAGAAATCACATGTGGAATTTTCCATTTTAATTTTCTAGTCATGTTACATTGAGTGATTATGATTTTACTGTCTTGAACGTAGACCCACATGACAAAGTAAACAAGGTGTTGAACTAGGCCAGATTCGGCTAAACCAAATGCAACTAGCGAAGGCTACAGTGCATATGTCAAATGAAGTAAGTAGGTGTATATCAAGGTTAACATGAAAAATTGATAGTTGTACTATGTCATAATTACGTCATCAGTGACCTACTTATAGTTGGTAAAGCTGATAGAAGAACTTAGAAAAATCGTCGATTTGGTTTTCGGTAGAGCCCTTTACGATTGAAGAAAACAATATTATATTATTTTCTGGACTAATTGATTGAAGTCTAACAGTTATCACCCCGGATCCATCTTCACTCGAAAGTTTAATTATCGAAAAAAAAAACAACATAAGAGATGTCAACGAATAGAGTAGTACTGGAATCTAGTGTCGATTAGGAGCTATTGATAGCATTAATTCAGACGCCACAATTAGATATGATGTCTGGAAATATGTCAATCGAGGAATTAAGAAACAAAATCTCGCTATTCTCGCAGAGCCTAAGAAACCTGCCTTCTTAGACGTAAAAGCATCTAGTGAACAAAACTCTTCTGTGGCATACTCATCCTTATCACCAGATGAGAAAGAAGAATTCCATCAACTTAGAAATGATAAAAATATAGAAAAGAAGCAGATCAGAGTGTAAGAAAAGGCGTTTGGAAGGCTAGGAATAAAGATACGAGTCAGTTGATGTATTTGTTTATGCCTCAGACTGATATAAATCAATGACTTCAAATGACTCATAATCCCCCCACACCACAGCTTCACAATACCGGTGCAAACTCCAACATAGAAAATACAAACTTCTAAGTCATCCACCATTTTTCCAAATGACAACGTGAATCTCAGTAAAATTGCAGTTACATTCTTAAATGAAAAATTAAAACCAGGAAAAAGGAAATGCAATGCCTGCGATAAATCGTCCAAGGTGACTCGCAATGTACCTTCTTTACAACAATTCTGAAGTATAGCCAAATCGTTCTGTCGCCCTGAACAAAATTGTTCTACTAACAAGACTATCAACAAACAAAATCTGGACAATCATGATGATAACTATACAGAAAATAATGGAGCTGTATAAACTCACAAAATTCTAGCTGTAGATGATCAGGAGAAACTCCTTGCATGATATGAAAAAGGTATATTATAAAATATCAGAGATTAAAATGTTTGACTGGGGGTCTGATGGTAGAAAGTCTACAAGGAAGAAATGGATAAATGTTATATATCCATTATTATCTCCCTCATCTCTTACATTTCTATGTTTATAATCTTAATCAAGATTTGGAAAAATAACAGAAAACGAAAACGAAAACTTGAAAAAAGTAGATGCTATAATTCCTGCCTCAAGAGACAAGTGCCTAATTATGGAGTCATTTCAGCCTCAGACAGCAGGTTATGATGCCCATCTTGACGCCCTCAATACATTCCTTGAGCATTTCAAGGTGAGGGGTAGGGTACTGTACTTGGAAAAATACAAGGTCTTAATCGTCATGGTCGAAAAGGAGGTAGGCATGTGATATTTGCTTGTGATCGACATGGAACCTTTGAGAAGAGAATCAATGAGGATATAGACGCATCAAAACGTCGATAAACAACAAGCTCACGGAGATGTGGATGTCCCTTTTTTATTGAAGCATTAAAGGATCCAATTGCCCAAAAATGGTATGTGATCTTGACTACGAGTGCCGAGCGGCTTTGCTCACACCTTACAGGCATGGAATTGTATACCATAAATATCACCATCATCCACCATCCTCTGAAGTTACAAGCCATCTAATCCACCGTTGTACAGCCCTGAAAACCATGGCAAGCCCTTTAAAAGAGCGAATCCAAGATATGGCAACGCGCAGAGTACCCATATCTGCTTCACAAGCGCAACTTGAAAATGAAGGAATTGTGGTTGTAAAGAAAGATTTATATAATCTCAACCAAGCACATAGGAATACCCAACTTGGAGGCTTGACAGCCGGACAGTGGCTCAAGGATGAGCTCAAAAGAGGTGAATGGTTCCACGAATTCAATACTTCAACGCATGAGGACAACACTCGTGTTACGCACATATTTTTCGCACATCCCGAGTCTATCAACTTATTGAAAAAAGCTCCAGAAGTACTACTACTCGATTGCACCTATAAAACAAATAGATTCAACATGTCTCTCTTGAATATCTGCGCTTCACTTGGTAACGGCATGACTTTACAGGTTACCTTGGCGTTTTTAAGCGGAGAAAAAGAGCCTGACTACATCTGGGCGTTAAATTCCGTAAAGCGACATATTGAAGTCCACAAGATCGCCACACCAAAATGTTTTGTGACAAATAGAGAGTTGGCAATAATAAACTGCCTTGGAACCCTATTCCCTCATCCGGACCATCTACTCTGCCGATGGGACATAAACATGAACAGAGGTACAAAAACAAAACAGTTTTTCAAGGATCAAGAAGCGTGGGATAAATTTTGGAAACTGTGGACCATAGTGCTTGAGTCTTCACACGAAGATAGCTATATCGACAACTTGGCCAAATTAAGCATAGTAGCACCACCTAAAGCTTTCAGGTATATAGATAAGACGTGGCTAGTCTGGAGGGAAAAGTTTATTCGCTGCTGGATAAATAAGATACCACATTATGGTATCGTTACTACATCACGTATTGAGTCAAGCCATAGAGGTGAGTCTGCGTTAAACATCGAAAACCAATCTTGCAACATAAAACTAATCAACTTATTTAGCGCTAAAAGCATATCTCAAAGGAAGTAGGGGTGATCATAAGATCGTATTTGACAGTTTTAGAACGTTTTGGGAAGTGTTGTAAGTTAAGACCATTTAGCCCTGTTGTTTTGTTTCAGGATGGAACAATAAGTCATTAACCACAAATACGTGTCAATCTATTACTCGAGTTTAGAGTACCGATGCTATAATTGAGTGTACGCCTTTGTATAAGCTCTGGCCTATATATATCCATATAGATACAATTTCTTACTATCCCATCGATAGATGTTTACATACATAGAATCATTATTTTATTTCAACAAAAATTATTTTTATATTTTCCTTGAGAACATCTTTAAAAATTTTGTGCCAATATTCCGAAAGATATTCCTTCTAGAACCAATACACAATTTACAACAGGAAGACCAACATCGTGACATACGACAATCAATTGATACGAAAAGATCTAAAACTCGATATAATACCAACACGCAATTTTTCTCTGATGTATGTACGCTTGTACATGATTATGCTTTGCAGATGATTATTGTAGAAAAACAAAAGCTTCCTAAGAATCCACAAGAGCTTCCAGAAAATGTGGCATGTCTATGCTTCATACGCAAAACTCATGGACTACCATGCAAGCACGAAATACGTACGCTTATGGACAACCCTGAAGGTTTACGTCTTTGTGATATTGACCAACATTGACACTATGATCCCCCTCAAGATATTCGAGCTTGTCACAGGCAAATACTGCCGAATCCTTTAATCATAAAAGGAAAAGGACGACCGAAAGGGTCTCGTGGCAAGAAGAAGAATATGGGTTTTAATTCAACACGAAGAGAGCCATTGCTATTTGAGCATAATGGCTTCGAGCTACCTTCACTTGGATCTTCAGCAAGAATTCAAGCTTTTATGCCTCAGGTTATTTTATCTCAACAGGGCGAGCCTCGCTGGGACGTAGAAAACACCAAACTATAAATTGACGTTAATGATTCAGAATTTTCGGTTAACATCTCTGCAAATTCGCGTTGCTTTTGATTGATGAATACCATAATGAAGCCTAGTGTTACATGCAATTTGAATGTCAAGGGGGCCTACATTGCCCCACCTGAGCTTAGTTTAATCCATGTCTTATGTCTGTAAATGATTCGTACTTCGTGACGTTGCCAGGGCAATCAAAACAYAATCCATGAATTCTTAGTGGGAGTACCCTGACAAGCCCTGATTTTGTGATCAGATTAGCAAAATGTGCGATTGAATTAGAAATTCCCTATTTAAGTTTAGTTTGAGAAAAGTAATGCTGTGAGAAAATTTACGTCCCTATTAAAACACCATACAAATTTTCCTTGTCAAAATCGCTTAGAACCACTTTAAACGTTATTCAATTAATGACTATACCAGATCAGGAGTGATCTGCCCTAGTTAACCCCTGCGCAAATCTTGGTGTGAGAAAATTTACCGTGGTAGTAGAGTAAATCTAGCTCAAAATATTCGCTAAGGATGGCTCCTAAATATGTATATTTTGAACATGGAAGATGATGTCTAGGCAAATTAAGTAAAAATTTGGTACGTAATATATATTTAACATCCAACCGGCTTACCCGTGGGGCTTCCCACCCTGAGCGACAGCTCATGGTGGGGGAAAGCATGTGTAATGGACATAGCAAGTGTAATGATACCCCAGTCCATGTCGTATTAACCCGAATAGGTAAAGGTAAATTCACAATCCATGAAGACACCAATTAGCCTGTCAAGTTATCGGTTTAGAGCGATAATAGAGGAGGGGTGTCTATGGGCTTTCGCTTAAAGCAAAACTCTTGCTTTCCCTTCTGTGGCAGAAAAAAAGGTAAAAAGAGAATCCTACGGGCAAGTAGTTTTCTCTATATCACTTCTTACACAAATACATTAGTTAATCTAATAAAAAAACCACAAACATTCACGTTTGAGAATCAAAGGCTACACTGGGAATAAATATCTTGGAACGATAACTAACTGTGTAATTAATCATATTTTAGTGATCTTACTTGAATACATCGTATGAGTCACTCAATTGTCATCCCGACATGATCGCTTATGCTACCTTAGATCCAAAATTATGTCTTCTAGTAGTGCTTTAACTTCCCTTCAAACTACATTTATGAACAAAATTTCTCCAGAAATTAAAACTCGGCTAGATCAAGCCGTTGTATGGATTTTAGATCCAGAGTCTATTGATCCTCATACTATGAAAGCACCCGGACCAACTCAGGCTTGCCATAAGTATCAATTAGATGCCATGTGTAATTTCTACGAGAGTTTATCGGCATAAAAATCGTGCTTTAAACAAACGTATAGAGTTTAATTGCCACGGAGGCAATAATCGAATTTTAAGTAATGTTCAAGAGAAAATTATCCTTGAATATATCACAAGATTGTCGAAGCCCGGAGAACTAGGGGCAACTAGGGCTCTTATAAAAAGTGCAATTGACTCTCTTAGCCAAAGAATCCCCCCCAAGAGAACCACCGTCTAAGAGGTGGTTTTCCATGTGGCTTAAGTCACGTAAATCTACTTTTGGAATACATGAGATTAAAACGAAGCCTATGGCTCAGGCACGTCTTGAGTGTCACTCCTCCACAGACATTAAAGAATGGTTCATTGACTACCGCAATTGGATCCATATTCGCAAAATTAGAAAGGCCAAGAGAGTTTGAAATATGGATGAAACGGGTGCCAGGATTGGATGCCCTCTAGAAGAAAAGGTTATTGTACCAAATTCTGTTGGAGAACTATGAACTCGTTCCCTGGAGGACCGAACCTCTATATCTGTGCTAGAAACGATTAATGCCGCAGGGGGCTTTA
>CACM01002063.1:0-12443 GCA_000208805.1 Erysiphe pisi
CAATCAGTGGATTGGGCCGTCGCCGGACAAAACACTGTTATCCATCTTTCTGGTATTGAAGAGCAATTTTTGAAAATTGGAAATGTTCTTTGTTCGCCTTTGAATGCTATTCAAAATATAAATGAATTTTCGGCAAAAGTTTTAGCATTCGAGTCCTTATTACCAATGTTAGTCGACGTTCACAGAGGACAATTACACTGTAGTGGTCGAATAAAAGAAATTAGAGGCATTTTTAGTAAAGCTTCAGAAAATATTCATAGCAAAAAGAAACCCCGAGTTGTAAAACCAGGTATGGTGGCCCGTGTGATTGTGACCCTAGAACGAGATGAGCCACTTGAAGCACCAGGTCGAATAGTTCTTCGCTCTAATGGTGTGACTGTGGCTGCCGGTTTGATGGAATAACTTCGACACCTTCGGCTGCGGCAGATCTAAACAAATAAAAGATAAATATATTTACAAATCTGTATAGACCTCCATATTAGTCGATTAACTTCAATGATTTAGGTTAGAATTCAAAGCAATGAATAAGACTAAAGTACATACTAAATTCAGCTGTGTACCAGCCCGATCCTAAAGATAGTTGGAGATATGCAACTTTTATACCAAAGACGTATAGTTTAAGTAACATATTTACTATTTACTTCCATCCTGCTTTTGTGAGCCAATGAACTAATGGAGAGAGCGACACAATTACGTTGTAATTTATTAACTAAACTAAGCCAAGCTTGGCAATCAAATTAGGACATTCTTAAGCCGTCTTTTTGAATGATAATCACTATTTGGGGGTTAAGAAAAAGGATGTTCAGGCCCACTACAGAAATGAACTGTTGAGAAACAAATCAAAATTTGAATTTAGGTAAATTAAAATCTCGATACCATTTAAATATTTGTCGACCCACTTCTTTAGATGGATTAAGATTTCAAACCTAGTATTCTTTCTCCATCATGTCACACGTAATGGATTTTTCCAGAGGCTTCTATCGTTATAACGTACTTAAAAGGGTAGGGTAATCCCTGCTTACTCAGGTACAACAGTAAATTAAGTTATCGTTGTGGGAGAATACTTGATCTTCGAAGATGATGTTACAAATAGCCAGTCACTTTTGAGAATAAAAAGATAACTAGGAATAGAATGGTGTCCCGATAAATGAGTCGGTCACTGAAGATCTAATTTCACTTCTATTCTAACCAAATTGGGGGTAAACGGAACTACACTTTTGAAGTATTAGTTGATATTGATAAAATGAAATTAGAATGTCAGATGTTATCAAGGGAAGATCGTGAAATTCGAGACAATCTCTGAGACTCTGTTTTTAGTTGGTATGTAGGAGGTTAACTGATCCATAAACTGTCTTTTCACAATCCGAGGAATTTAGGTAGTACAATCCTTCGAATTATTAAAGGTGTTAGAGTGCTAAAACGACTCACCCCCTAATCAAATGTTCTTACTAGCAGGACACTTCATTCCGGGCAGAGTATCTACACGAGTTGACCACGATCTAAAATATGTGCAACAAGCACTGAATTGTCCCTATTAGTTCCAAAATCGGTGGAAACCAGGTCTAGTGTTCCGACTACGCATCCCATTGGTTGGGTCCCTCCTTGATGTGCAATGCGGCTACTGCTACTGGGTATCCTAACTTGATCATGAGGGCAGGTACAATTGCCCAGCAAGGCTAGGCTTGATTTACCGCTTAGCTAAGTAGATGAGCTTATTTATCGTTTATACGGGTGGGTCTAAAAAATTAAAAATTAGTCCTCGGATGGGGATGAAACAGCAGCCCCCTAGCCAATTTTACTATCTGGCTCACTCTCCTAACACGCTAAGCTGGCCAATGCTTTTGTAGAAATAAATAACACTGTCTACAGGCTCTGTCCAAAAATAGTGGTTTCGTTAGCAATTGCCAAGCTCAATGCTTGGTATTGCGTTTCGTTTAAAGACTAGCCCTGTACAGTTTTACATGACTCGCACGTGATTTCAGTTAACTTGTTCTGTCAGATTCTGTCGCGTTTCTTTTTTCTGCGACTTTTGAACTTGCCATCTGGCCTTAAGGGGTAAATTTATAAGCGGACCAATCCCCGCCAGACTAGTCGTAAGATATTTCCGGACAGTAGATTGACACGGTTCCACTCCTTATCTGCCTCTATAAGACCGGAACAGTGCACAACATTCTTCACACTCTTTCATTAAAAAGTTCAAACAACCACCATGGCTTCCTTATCACGAAGGAGCTCCTTCTTAGTTGGAATATCAGCCATCCTCTACACTTTCCTGCTCTTTTCTCCTTTAGCTTTCTTAAACACTGTACAAGCCGCCGATCAAGCACCATTACAAGAAAGTTATGGAACTGGTACGTATCAAATCAATGATATCCTCCTTTTCTAATTATATTTATTCTAACTGCTCCAAAGTAATTGGGATCGATCTTGGCACCACATATTCATGTGTTGGTGTAATGCAAAAAGGAAAAGTTGAAATTTTAGTCAATGATCAAGGAAATCGAATTACTCCTTCATATGTAGCCTTTACAGATGATGAGCGTCTAGTTGGAGATGCAGCTAAAAATCAAGCTGCAGCTAACCCGAAACGCACCATCTTTGATGTCAAGTATGTTCCAGATTGTCAAATGTTAAAGCATTCACTAACTATCTAAGGCGATTAATTGGTCGTAAATTTGAAGACAAAGATGCACAGGCTGATATGAAGCATTTCCCATTTGATGTAGTAAAAAAGGACGGAAAGCCCAGTGTTAAAGTTGAAGTCAAAGGTTCTCCCAAGACATTCACTCCTGAGGAGATATCTGCCATGATTCTTGGAAAGATGAAGGAGGTAGCCGAGTCATACCTTGGAAACCAAGTCACTCATGCAGTTGTAACTGTCCCCGCCTACTTCAACGATAATCAGAGACAAGCTACCAAAGATGCTGGTACTATTGCTGGTCTTAACGTACTCCGTATTGTTAATGAACCAACCGCAGCCGCAATTGCATATGGTCTTGATAAAATTGACGGAGAAAGACAAATCATTGTCTATGATCTTGGTGGAGGAACATTTGATGTTTCTCTTCTCTCCATCGATCGCGGTGTGTTTGAAGTACTTTCAACTGCTGGTGATACTCATCTAGGAGGTGAAGATTTTGATCAACGTGTTATTAATTATTTCGCCAAGAAATACAACAAGGAAAACGATGTCGACATTACTAAGGACCTCAAGACTATGGGCAAACTAAAACGTGAGGCTGAAAAAGCTAAACGAACCCTTTCATCCCAAAAGAACCACTCGAATTGAGATTGAAGCCTTTCACAATGGCAATGATTTCTCTGAAACACTGACCCGAGCTAAATTTGAGGAACTAAATATTGACCTTTTCCGCAAGACCCTTAAGCCTGTCGAACAAGTACTTAAAGACGCAAAAGTTAAGAAATCGGAAGTTGATGACATAGTCCTCGTTGGAGGCTCTACCCGTATCCCAAAGGTTGTTGAACTTATCGAAGAGTACTTTGGTGGTAAGAAGGCCTCAAAAGGAATAAATCCAGATGAAGCTGTTGCTTTTGGTGCTGCTGTTCAAGGTGGCGTCCTTTCAGGCGAAGAAGGTACGGAAGAATTGGTTCTAATGGATGTTAATCCCCTTACACTTGGAATTGAGACTACTGGCGGTGTCATGACGAAGCTTATTCCCAGAAATACTGTTATTCCTACCAGAAAGTCTCAGATTTTCTCTACTGCCGCCGACAATCAACCCGTTGTATTAATTCAGGTCTTCGAAGGAGAACGGACAATGACTAAAGATAATAACCAGCTTGGCAAGTTTGAGCTCACTGGTATTCCTCCGGCACCTAGAGGTGTCCCTCAAATTGAAGTCTCTTTTGAACTCGATGCCAATGGAATTTTGAAAGTCTCCGCCTCGGATAAAGGAACTGGCAAATCAGAATCAATTACTATTACTAATGATAAGGGACGTTTAACTCAAGATGAAATTGATCGTATGGTTCAAGAAGCCGAAAAATATGCAGACGAAGACAAGGCCAATAAGGAACGCATTGATGCTCGTAATGCTTTGGAAAACTACGCTTTCTCTCTCAAGAATCAGGTAAATGATGAGAAAGGTCTTGGAGCTAAAATAGAAGAGAGTGATAAGGAGAGTGTAAGTATTTCCCAAACCAGAAAAACCCAACTGATAAAACTGTAATTTCTAACATCGGTCCTATAGATACTAGAGGCAATCAAGGAAGCAACCTCATGGTTAGAAACGAACGGTAGCGATGCAACTACGGAAGATTTTGAGGAACAAAAGGAGAAGTTATCAAGTGTTGCATATCCAATCACAAGTAAAATCTACTCGAACTCAGGTGGGGATGAAAGTTCAGGAGAAAAGGAAGAGTCTGAAAGTCATGATGAATTGTAGGTTGATGGGCGGATAAATAGGGTAAAAAAAATTATGTACTTTTAATCTTCGGGTATCTGAAATTTGATTACGAATCAAATTGTATCTTATTCCTTTCACGACATGTATGAAAACAGAATTACAAAAGGACGAACTTCTTGGGGGGTAATTAGTTCGGTAAAAACCATATGTTTATTCGCTTCACTTAAGTCATTCAACTCATCAACTACATCAAACCCGGGTATATTGTCTATTCATCAACCAACTCCTTTGTTTTATAGCTGTTCCCGTAACATAGTATAGTAAACTTCAAGCATAGAGAGCGCCTTGTAAATTTCAGTAATAATCGCTTATTTCAGACAAACTCAGAAAACATGTTGTTGCTATTGACATTGAACTAATCCATTCATTAGTGGAAATAATTATATATTTGCTAAATTTTTCTTGTCAAGGTTTTTTTGTCAAACATGTATCTGGTAAAAAGATAATATGCAGTGGAAGCATTATTTCTTCAAAATTTTCTTTTAATTCTACGACAGCAGCAGTGATTTCTGAGGGCAATCCGCTTAAAATATAATAGTTGGTTTTCTTTTGGTGTTTAAATATCATCCAAGACTTTGGTTATCGAGATAATTCGCTATTGCTTACCGTACACCAGCGCCTCCTGTAGCCCACCAAATTTCTCACGCCAAATCGCCCTCAAGTGAAACAAGAGTTGGAAAAGAAAAGCTCCACTAAAAGCTATGCAAATAAAGCTTACGAGGAGCAGCTGTCACAGAGCGCCAAACAAATACAAGACGTATTAGCTTAAACATAAATTGACGATATCAAACATCCAAGGTATATCTTTTTCGATATCTCCCAGCAATCCCATCCAAACGGGACCACATGCAACTTCTTCCGCAAGTAAAGTCCAGGCCCCTCGAATCAAATAAGAAGCTTTGAACGGACGTACGTACCTACGACCAAAACCATCTTCATACTATGCTCTACTGAAGAGAGTATGAAGTTTAAGAAGATTCTTTAAGAGGGAGGGAGGGAGGGGTTGTAAAATTAGTTGTCATTACAGCTATTCAAACCTCATACAATGAGGGCTAGTTACTCTGGGTATCAAGTAGGAAGGAAGCGTTTATATCTACCAAGATTGTAAGTCCTTAAGAGTCCATCCTAGTACATACCAATGGGCTCTTTATCTGCTCGATTTATGTTATTTTTATTTTTATTTTTATTTTTTCCCCTATTTTTTTAAACCCACCTCATTCTCATTGACTTATTGAAGTCAATACAGTTTCGTAGCGTAGTAGGTTCTAATATATACATTTATGGAAATGCTACTCGGGACTAGAGGCGGCTAAACTGTAAGGCACAAATATGATCAGACTGAAGTGGCTAGATGAACGTCGTACCGTGTTTCTAAATGCACTTGCCAAACACGTCCAAACTAGTTGAACTTTACATGATCGTCGGCCTAGCTAAAATAGGTCATACATCTTTTGCCCATGGTTGAAAATAATTTTTTCCTTATAGATACTCATTGTGGTTAAAATGAATATTTTTAATTAAATCCACACCCCAGCTTATTAAACATTTTTTTTTTAAAAAAAAGTTTTAACTCTCTGAATGGATGATCAGCTCATTGTTTTTCTATATTGTACTATAAATGGCGATTAGATCTTCGAAAGCTCTCTACAACTGCATTTACATAGTAAGCTTGCACTTGTGTGGATAAAATGCTCGTGGTAGGCAGCAGAGTCGCCCTGTCTTGAGTAGGCGTATCCATGTGCAAATTTTAGGATCACAGGTATATAAGGAAGGCTGCATTTAAAAATTTGGATCACGTAAGGATATTTTTATTTTATTTTCTTTCCTAATTCTTAAGTCCTTAAACTTTATATAACTTAGACATTGGCCTCATGATTACTAGCTAGCCTATAGCTTTCTCTGCCTTTGACAGCATTAGGAAAACGTAATTTTTTTTGACTATTTTTGTTGCGTAATGCTAATATTATTTTGAATTGCTATTATGATATTCGCCATGATAAATCTAGTAAAAGTTTGAACCTTACTGGAGTCTGCATCTAGGGTCGAAATGATATTGATAGCTAAATCATTCTCTTCATCTTATAATTAGGCATTAAATAGATCTTGACAGTGTTCTTCGAAGATTCAATCCTCATTCAAATGTTTCAATATCCGGTATAGCTCTACTGTTCATTACGCTCATTACAGTTGTTTTTAGTTCGACAAGTAACTCCATGCTCATTCCATTCACAAGATAAAAAATTCAAGATGAAAATATAGACTCCCGAAAATGATACCACCGACACCCAAAAACACCTTATATTAACTTCAGAAATAAGCGAATCAGAATTGGCCCTGTCTTTGTAAGAAAATCAGCGAGATCTCCGAAGGATCTACAGCTGTTACATTGAATGGCGTTACCGTGCGATCATCAAACATATGCCAGAAACCCGCTGGTTTTCCAGCTGCCAATTGGTCCAAGCTCCTTGCCAACATTCTGTAGTGGCCTGATGCTAGAGTATTTCCAGAGTGAAGACCAAGTCCATAAACATCATACAGAAAAGGACCATTGCACCGATGATCTTGATTTTTGGAACCTTCCTGATTGGAAACTACGTTATTCTCAAAATTAACATTGAGAGGGACAATTATTCGAGTTTTTATTTTCGCCAAACTATTTGTCATACGCATAAATGAAATGATTAAAGTATCTGGCATATAGACTAAATAGACACGTCCCTTCTGTGAAGTATTCTGACAACATTTCGAACATTGAAGTGATTGATACTGAATAAGTTCACTTTTAGACCCAAAGTTTGCATCTAGAATATCATTCAAAGTACATGTTCCATCGGGAGGAACTGCTAAGAGAAGTTGTTGGAACTGATCGAATACTGGTCGTGATTTACCACACACATCGCATTTAAGGATTCTTACACTGACACCTTTCATTTTACAAGTTATTGGTGATCCAAGATTGGATGTCCAATCAGCCCAATAAATAGCTGCTGCATCAAGAATTGTGGATGCTTTTTCGAGCATTCCTTCTATTTCTTCAATAGGTCGTCGTCCGGGAAGATTCCGCAACGGATTTAGTTCATCATCCAAAATATCCATGAGCATAGCTAAGAACTCGTTACAATCATGTTGAACTCGTGTTCCGCCAAAACCTCCAGGTCCCTGATTGTGGATAGCATTAACATAACCCTTTTAATATCTATTAGTAAAGAAGAAATACACTTAAATTGATCTTTCGTTAGTTTATTTTGAGGATAAACTCACTTGGAATGTTGTCGGATTTATGAATTCATACTGACCGAACCAAAGATGCGCAAAAATACTACTCAAGCATCGTACCATTAGCTGAGGTGGCTCTGTACTTTCACCATCTCTTTTAGGAATAGGAGGATTWAGCAGGATGAACATAGTTTTTTATAAGTTCCCGAAACCAAGGTGTAGCGCTCAATCCTTGGATAACCGTGTTCATATAGCATAGAACTCTAGGATTTGAGAGACCTGTGAGCCCTATGGGTCGTCGAGTTTCGGATATTGTTGACTCATTATTTGAAATCGAATGTGCAAAGGAAAGACCGTCATCTTTTTCAGAGATTCCGCTAGATCTTTGTCGAGGAATGGTTGGAGCCGGTCTAGCTGGAGGTTTTGGCATCGAATTAACAAGTTGGTCTTTGTATAAGTTAGAGGCAGGGGAAGAGACCATTGATTCTTGTACAGATGGTAGTTCAGGGTATCTACGTATAAAATCCTCCATTGTTCTAGCATAGATGAGTTCATTATCAATATCAACATGATCAGGTGGGGTATGTGCCAGCTCATCCTTAATAGTGCTAGCCCAAACTTTTTCCTGCTCCATTGTAAGTGGTCGTGAGTAATGTCTCTTTTGTCTCTGGAGAAGGGAACTCTGTGAGTCATGCACTAAAGATCGTATTAGAGGTCGAGCAACTTTTTTTTCTGCAAGATTAGATCTAACAGCACTCCCAGTTGACGAGGTTGCCAAAGAGTTTGGACCCAAAAGATCTGTCCAACCATCTAAGCCAGCAATCAATAGAAGTGGGGGGCGTTTTAGCCTTTTTTCATACCCATAGTCATAAACTGCAGAAGTAAAGTCGATAAGCTTTTCGTTATCGGTCATTTTTATTGAAGACTGATCATACATCACTAGTAAATCGAACTCATTTCTTCTCTCGTACAAGGCTTGTTCCGTATCCGGAGCGATGACCATACTGTCTGCCAAATCCTCACCAGAAATATCCGGTCGCAACGTTATAGGTTCCACACAAATAATAGATTGAGTCATTATGTGACCATTATCGAAAGCCTCACGACTTCTAAGGTCGACCAGAAGAATATTCAGTGATTGTGTTCCTTGACCAAGTAATTTAACCAGTTCCTCACATGCGACATAAGTAGAGGACGGAAGAATAATATTTTTATCTTTTTKATCCTCGCTAATATCAGTCAATTGACTTGAGCGGCGTACTAGAGTGTAAGAATTTTTTCTACTATGAAGTTTTATTGAGGAGGGCGTGACTTGTGATACAGGCGGGGCATTTTGCTGTACATTACTCTTGTGTATATTATTTCTTAAGCTTATAGGCAGATTAGATGGACTAGTTATTTCTGTTCCTCTAGCAGGACTATAAATGGCATCAGGTGCCCTGGGTAGAGCTGGGATCCTTACATGAAGGGGAGCTTCGTTAATGTGAGGTTTCGTCCTGGGAACAGATGGCATATCTCGGGGTCCTACTGGCCGACTAGTCGAGGGTAGTGTTGGATTTGTATAATTGGATTTATTGTTTGAAATGGCTCCAGCGGCAGAAGGAATGGGTTGAGTTCGGATTCGGGGATCTTGTTTAGGACTCTTTGGCTCTGTACTACGTAGACGCGCAAATCGAGCTGCCAAATCAAGATTTTGATGTTGGCCGTTGGCAGACTTTGAGGTTTGTATAGCTTGACCATAAAGAGCTTTGGGTTTGGGTTGTATAGCGGGTGGCTTTTTGCTTGATTTTCCCGTTTTATCAACGTCGCCTGACTGCGGAGACACATTCTCTATCCTCCCATTCTCGGCGATTGCAGCAACATTATTGCTGTGATATGGATTGAAAGACCTCCCTTTGCTTGTATTTGGCTGAGTTCCATTCAGCAAGTTGTTTTTCTTAATTATTTTCTTCGCCTCCATAAACTTTGCATCTTGACTCTTAATCCTTTCAGTTAAGCTAGTATAGAGTTTATATAACTCCAAACGATCAAATTTTAAGTCACAGAACTCTCTGTGCCGAGGAATTATTTCTATCGCTATGATTGATGCCTGCAGGTACTGCTGCAAAGCGATGTCTGGTCGCCCAAATTCCAGTGACACATTAGACAGTTTAACCAAATTCTCACACTCGCGCAAAATAGATTTTATAGGCGAGTTCTCATCAATATTAGGCACTATGGTTATTAAGTCGTCATGGTGTAGCATAATCCTGCTCGAGTTCTTCGATGGATACGTGTTAGGCCCAATCCCTCCATTAAATAATGCAGCTTCATTGTCAGAAGGGTCATTAGATGTTGAGGGACTCATCTTAACCTTCGCCGTACCTGGTAAGACAGCATGTCGAGAAGAATTTTATTTAAAATGATCGGAATCGATCAAAAATCGGTAGAGAGGGTTTGGAACAGTGTGTTGTTCAATGTCATATAGTATATTTATGAAATAGCTGTTATAAAGCTCATGTCCCAATTGAAATAGGACACAAATCTCAGTATATTAAACTTTTGGAAAAATATTTCTTCTTAGTTTCTTTCACTCCACTGGAAGATTCATTGCTGGACTTTTGAGAGTCGTCGGCATTTCTCATTCGCAAAACACTAAATTTACGCCACATCAGCTATTACACTAAATAACTACACCCAATCCCTTACTTTCTCGTATGATAGTCAAATCTTCAAACACCTAAAGTCCTTGCAAACTATTAAACGAAATTATCTTAAAAAGAATAGACTACTTATCTACCAAATTGTTTTTGCACAAGGAAACTAAAGTTTAACTTTCAAGATGAGGGCTGGGTGGTTTACATCTAGCTCACAGCTCGATGAGCAGATTGACAAAGCAACATCTAGCTCTTTGTTGGTATCCTTATTCTAATGTCTTAAAAGATATCTAATTACGTGAAGGGAGGACATTGTACTCAATCTAGAGATATCTGACATAATTCGTTCTAAGACTGTAGGATCTAAAGAGGCGATGCGATCATTAAAAAACGTTTGGGGAGTAAGAATCCAAACATTCAACTTGGTACTCTTAAGGTATGTCATATGAACGTGCTTATTTACAAAGTTTGATGACGATTGTGTAAGCTCACCGATACATGCGTTAAAAACGGAGGGTCACATTTCCTTTCAGAGATAGCATCTCGAGAATTTATGGATAATCTTGCTTCATTACTTAAGGCTCAAGGTGGTGCTGCTGTGAATTATGATGTCAAGATGAAAATTCTGGAGTTGATTCAGAGCTGGGCAATAGCTACTGAGGGGTACGAATTTGCATATTTAAAGGAGACTTACGAAAATCTACTCCGGGATGGATTTCACTTCCCACCAAAAGTTGATGTTGCGAAGAGTATGTTAATAAGCTATGCTGTATGTAACTATCTTAATTCCCGAATAATGGTATATGTACTGATTATATAAAGCCACCAGAATGGACAGACTCAGATGTTTGTATGCGTTGTAGGGCCACTTTCACTTTCACAAATCGGAAACATCACTGTCGGAATTGTGGAAATGTTTTTGATCATCAATGCTCTAGTAAAACTCTACCTCTTCACCATCTCGGTATCACACAACCTGTCCGGGTCGATGATGGGTGTTATTTTAAGCTGACTAGTAAATCAACTAAGGGCTACCCATTTGCTGATGAGAGATCACCCACAACTAGTAGACCTCATCAGCATCGATCTCAGAGTTTAATGCAACCGCGAAGTGCTCGAGTAGATGATATGTTTGATGAGGACTTTAAGAAAGCATTAGCAATGAGCCTTGAAGAAGTCAAAGGCCATTCCGAAACTAAATCTATTGAGCAGACCAATTTGAGCTTTGATTCCACTAAGCTTAATGATCAAAACAAGCGGTTTCCATCCAGAATTAGCGCAGATGATGAAGATGAAGATTTGAAAGCTGCGATAGAAGCTTCACTTTTGGACATGGAAGAACAAAAGAAAAAACATTCAGCTAAGATCAAGGAGGGATCTCAGAATCTAGAATCTCAAACAGAAAGAACTTTTATACCTGCGAATAATGACTATGTCCTAACACCCGTCGAGGCAGAGAATATCAATCTCTTTTCTAATCTAGTTGATCGCCTTCAAACGCAACCTTCGGGTGCTGTCCTGAGAGAGCCACAAATTCAGGAACTTTACGAAAACATAAGCAAACTCAGGCCAAAATTAGTAAGATCGTACGGTGAAACAATGAGTAAACACGGTATGTCATCTTGATTTGAAAATTTATCCAACTAACTTTGCATAGATTCCTTGTTGGATCTCCATGCAAAATTGTCTTCTGTGGTCCGATACTATGATCGTTTACTTGAGGAACGCCTATCAAATAATTACGGCCAACTTGCTGTTGGCAAGCCTAACTCACCACAAAGGCCTGTCTCTAGAGTATACCCAACCATTACTCCAGATGTGGCCAGCAATATTAGCGAAAGCTATTACACTAGTAATTTTCAAGGTAGTAAAAATTCATATCCTCATTTTAATAATGTTTATAATCAAAATTCCTCACCGTTTATCGAAAGAGGATCTAACATTACCTTAGGAGTAGCTCCAGCAACTGTTGGATCAAATTATAATCATGTACAAAATGGCATTCCTCATGGAACCCCTGGCTGGATGGCAGCTAGTAAATCCCCCTTACATAACCCTCAGATCTCTTTCAATAACGAGCAAAATTTAAGAAACTCGCCAAATGTTCCACAGCATGCACAGTCAACCAGTACTTTAAATCCACAGATCTTTTTTGAGCAATCTC
>CACM01001972.1:0-10474 GCA_000208805.1 Erysiphe pisi
AAATAAACCCCTGACCAGATTATTATCGGACAAATGAAGATTTTGTTCCAAATAGTCAGGCTAGGAGTCTGAATCAAACGGGTCAGGATATTGTGAGGTCAGGCCGTGAACTGGGAACGCCAGGTAATGTGGATTCCTCTGGAGATACATTTATGGGGGGGGGGGGGTCTACAATGTTAGTGCGTCGAGTGGTTCTAGTAGAGGAAGGCCGATTTCAAAATGGAAATCACCAGAGCAAATAGAGCGTCTGCGAAGGGAGAGGAGATGCTACCGATGTGAGAGAAGGGGGTGCAATACTAAAATCTGTCCACTTGGTCCAGCTCAAAGGCCAAATACTTCCAGAAATGTATCGATTAATGTATCGGATTTATCGAGTATTGACCCGTCTCTATATGCAACTAAGTTTAGGAAAGAGATGAATGATGACAATATTGATGGCAATGAAGATAATGTCTGCTTTAATAATGATGGGTGTTCGGAAAACTAGATGCTCCTGCAAAAAATTGCGCTCAGGAGCAAGAGGTAGCTGTTAGCCAGATAAATAAAATGACTACTGAACCTTTCCTTGTAAATGCACTAATCAATCATGTCACCATGGTGCAAGCCTTGGTAAATAATGGTTGCCTTTGTTCAGGAATAATTGATGACGAACTTACGTCTGAGCTAAAGCTGCCGCGCATACCTATTTCCCCCCGATCTCTCGAAACTGCTGAAGAAATGACAGACAATAAACCTATAGTTAGTAACATCACCTTCCTTTCTCTTGACCTAGACGGATAAGTAACACCTAAGTTGTGGCTATATGTGGTGTCTAAAAGCACTCATAAAATAATTTTAGGGAAAAAAATGGCTGGAAGACCAGGATGCGGCAATTCACGCAAAGGAGCATCGCCTGAATCTTAGGAAGAATGGTGGACAGGTGTTTGGAGTAAAGCGATGGCGACAACAACTCCGAAACGTTGCACGTCCAAGATTGGCGTCGGTTCAGGTTATGACGTCGATGATTAAATTAATCCCTATCTGTAAAGTATCACTCGAAGATATCAACAAGGCTCTTCGAGCCAGGCCAAAATTATATTTAGGCAATGCTCAAAGTCAATTTCCAGAGGAAGTGAGAAATTTTGCACCTTTATTTTCGGATAACGACGGTGCGGATGAGTTACCTCCATTTCGTGGGCCACTAGACCATGCAATAAATTTAAAGCAAGAAAACAACCGGCCCTTTACTCCACCATGGGGACCTTTGTATAGCATGTCGAGAGAAGAACTCTTGGTGTTGAGGAAAACATTAACCGATTTATTAAAAAAAAGTTGAATCCGTCCGAGTATCTCTCCAGCTGCAGCTCCGGTACTCTTCGCCAAGAAACCTAATGGTGGATTGCGATTGTGTGTATCAAGGGCTCAATGCCATAACGATTCCAGATCGATACCCTCTCCCGCTTTTCAAGGAAATGTTGCGACAATTATCAAAGTCCAAGTGGTTCACTAAACTAGATAGATAAAATATATGTCACAAATCAGATAAAGAAGCAAGGAGCATTCGTATATAAGATGGTAAGTTTATATTTTACCTATAGGGAAGAAATATCTATCTAGAGGATTCTACAGTTATATACACTCAGCCCTTCCCTATCCGTGTGTCTTGTTTCACTTCCACTGTTCATCTAGRGTTTTCTGTTTCATATTTCGAATACAGAGGTCTGTAGTGGGTCATGTAAGCAGAGTCGCCTGTGCTAACAAGTACAGGCTACAGGACACATATGGCTTACCAGCCGTCACACCATCAACGCGACTACTATTTACGGCAACCATCCATTATATTCTACCTCTTCATTTCCTCTCTTTCGCGCATTATCTATGAATAACTCTTCCTCTATTACACCTCCTCAACCAATCTATCGCTCGCTGGAAGCAGCAAAATTAGCAATTGAGACGCTGTCTCTGTAAAGCATACCAGGAGAGTTGGTAACAAGATGAATGGCGATATCAAATTGATTGTGTTCTGCTGTTGTAACGCTGGTGTGCCAGTATTAAAGGCCACAAAACGCCGTACATCTAGTCTAAAAACAGGGTGCAACTTCAAGGTTTCAATACACAAACAAGTCGAAGTATTTCAGGTTTTGGTCGACGTTGCTGAGCATAATCTCGAACTATTTGCACACTCCTCTGTGCACCCTTCAGGAAGGCCCTTAACTTTAGAACAGCAGGCTTCTGTCATTTCTCTTGGCCGTGCGGGTGTCACACCCAGTAGAATCGTTGCTTCGCTCCGTTAGCAACACAATTATGTCAATTTTATTGCGCAAGATATTTACAACCTCCGACGCGCGCGTAAAGCAGAATTTCTTTCTGGAAGAAGCCCCCTTACTGCCCTTCTTAATAGCCTTGCTAATGCAAACGTAGAGCATTCTTTCCAAGTGGATGATCAGATTCAGTTAAGTTATCTGTTCATCCTATCAAAATCAGCAAGGCCGATACGCGAGCATTTTAGCCGTGGAAAAATCTGGTTGATAGACGCAACTTATAAAACAAATCGCTTCGGTCTTCCTCTTTTATACATCATTGGGGTGACGGCAACTAATAATAGCTTTACATTTTGCTATTGTTTTATGAAGAGTAAGACTACAGTAAATTATATCTGGGCAATGACAAAACGTAAGGACATCTTTCGAGATTTAGGACTTCTCGGACCACATACTTTCGTCACGGACCGTGATCTAGCTCTCATGAACGCTTTGTCGAAAAATTTTCCAGACTGTTCTGTGCTCCTGTGCCGCTAGCATATAAACAAAAATGTATTTGCCAAGAAAAGGGGTTCTTTTGCATCGACATAGGATTCCGTGGAGTTCATGAAGGGGTGGAACTTGCTAATCGATGCGGGTACCGAGTTTGAATATGATACTCGCCTTCAAGAATTAAATAGATTAGCACCTTTACAGGTCATGAATTATGTGACTTCAACTTGGCTAATACATAAGGAAAGATTTGTGAGCGCTTGGATTCGCTCTCGTCATTTCGGCTACACATCTACATCGCGCGTAGAGAATGCACATGAGGCACTTAAGAGATGGATTTCAGTATCTACAGGTATTTAGGCAATCCTTAAATACAAGTATTGGGACCGTATATACTGATGACTTCTATTTCGCAGGCGATCTATTAGAAGTTGAAACTGCAATCAAGCTGGCCTGTGATGGACAGCTTGTGGCAATTCAGCAATAGAATGCCAAAGAGCACGTCATCACGAATATGCAATTAGGAACTATGTTTTCTGCGGTTGTTGGTAAAGTCTCAGTTGCTGGTTTGCGCGGCGCTCACCAACAGTACTGTGAAAGAGATAAAAATTTGGATAATTGCCATGGGCACTTGCGTGCCACTTTAGGATATCCCTACTCTCATGACTTCCGGATGCGCAATAACAATCCCTTGCGCTCCTTCATTCTGCTCCAAGTCGAGGATTTCGACTCACATTGGTGGCTCAAAGCTCAGGCTAGCTTAATACTCGAGCCAAGGTTGGTAATATCCATGGCCGATGCATTCAAGCGTATTCAGGATGATTATGAAGCGGAGGCCTCACCTCATCGCAGGCAGTTAATGCTAGAGCGCGTGCTGGCATGGCCTGTTGTAGACACAATACAGGAACCAAAGCGTATACTAGGACGAGGGAGGCCATCCAGATCAACTAAGAGAAATCCCTCCCATTTTGAGCATGTTGAATCTGTCTTGGAAGCTGAAGCTGGATCTTCTTCGCAAAGACGATGTGGAGTTTGCAGAGCACCTGGCCCCAATGCACGAACGTGCGAGCAGGTCTTACAAATTCAATGTTCAAATGTAAATAGCCAGTAGCTCTATATAATGAAATAGACGCTTGTGATGTAATCTCGTGCAATTATTTTGTGTAACTTTCCGGAAGTTTGACGTTTGGTATTAAATAAAGTATCGGTGCTTATTTGTTGTACTACGTGTGCGAGTAATAATAAACGAAAATCCAGTGACACTATAAGCAGCTTTACTAGCCAATCAGATAGACAATAGGGTGAGTGCTGTGGAAGGTAAAGTGAGTGCTGTGGAACGGCTCTCTATCAAAAATCTTATATTCTTATTCTCAAGGTCGACCTTTCGGCAGGCAGAGATTGGATTTCGAAACTGGTATTTGCTCAGATAAATTCTTCTCAGACCTCAGCTTCTTCACCTCAAAAGAAGCATTTATCTAGCGACCAGCCTCTTTTAGTAAGCTTGAGACTGAAAAAAACGAGTCATTACTAATGGCTTCTATCAGATTCACAGGCTTCATGATGCTGGTAAAAGTCATAAGGAAATTGCTAATCAGTTAAAATTATCTTTGCATCAAGTTGGCTGCGCATTTCGCCACGGCAATGTCACACCACAGAAAAGAAAAGGTCGTTGACCAATTCTATCTTCCAAAGATGTCGACCAGATAGAGAATTTTGTGAAGTCATCTCCAATAAATCGAAGGATGACATGTCTCGAACTTGCAGCACATCATTCTATATTGGGATAAGATCATCTCACTAAGACTCGCCAAGACCCCTACTACACTAGTTGCTCTACCTACAATTTCTACCGTAGCCATAGGGTAAATTATGCGCCGGATGACGCTTGCAGCCTCTTTTCTGAAGCTCTTTCTGACTAACTCTCCCATTAACGTCAAAGTCCCTAAAATGACCGGCGGCACGTTCGAGATAGGTCATCCTTCGATTTTTGAACGATGATGTTATTACATTAAGGGAATTGCTAAATCGCTGTGCACTAAGCTTCTTATGGCACACCGGCTTCACCGCTGCAGTGAAGTAAGCAAAGTCATTACTTAACGCAATTTTGTAAGAGAGGTATCCATGGAGACTTCTATCAACACCCAAATAGATCGGTGAGGTAACTATGTAGGAAATCTTCAAATATGAATTATTAAAGTTAATATTATCAACCACCTGTTTAATACTGTTAAATTCTTTGAGAAGCTGTCAAAAAGTAGTGCATACACACTCTGGAACCATGTTATTAATTTCAATTACTCGCATATAGCTTCACTTTTACATGAAATCGACATCGCAAACTACACTGTGGCCTGTCGAGATATTCTACTGTGCTTATAATGTGGCTTAATATAGGCGTAGAAGATGTAAGTATATTGGTGGTTAAGGACAAGTAATGAAAAATCTACAGCTACGAAAGCAATTGTATCCAGCAGACAACTACGTATAGCATTATTATTCCTCACCTCGTTGCTTAAGATCATCTCAAGCAAAAATAAGATGGCCGCTATTGAAAGCAGGAGTAGCTCTTGAACAAATTCTGACGAGCCTGTGTCAAACGAACACTGAACAACTCGCGATTAGGAGAACAGTCAATAACGGACGGAGAAAGTGTAGAAATAAAAAGCTCACGGAGTGGATGCCAATCCAAGTGCTATTTAATGAATCACATCAAGCTAGATGGAATCTTTAGGTCAGAACGGATGGCAATAACAAGTTGACACATCTGTCCTGTGCAGGCCCACAATCCTCTAAGATTTGCTTAAAAGATATCCATACACAACTGCCATGTATTATAGAATGGACCGGTTCAATCTGCCGGTAGTACATATTATTGGAATGACTAAATCTCTTAGCGTTGCATTTGCATTCATAATTATTTTTCAAACTTCACTACTTGAGGCCCACGACATATTATAGCCGTTCAGACTGGGAGTTTCAGGCACCAACTTGTACTCGAATAAAACTCCAAGTCTGAATGACCCTATTCAAGTCATTTACAGGCTAAATGAAAAAAATACCGATAGTCCACTCCAGATATATGCATAACGTTTGTGCAGATTCACAAATTTGTTATCTGAGCTAAAGAGGTTAGTAAATCACGTGATGGCAAATATTGTTTTCAGTATTACGAGACGTGACGGGGAGGGTCTTGATCAGCTGATTTAATGTGAGGAGCAGCTTCTTTGAGTTTAGAGGCCCACCACGCAGACCACATTGTGGTGGCTTTAGTAACAGCGAAAGAGGGAAGATAAACATAAGATGTATCTGGGAGAAGGATAAGTCTTTTGACACATTCATACCAATGATTAGAATTTGAAGATGTCAGTTTCGGCAAGGGGATCATCTTTTCAATATTGTTGAGACGTTTGGACAAAGTCCAAGCCTCTGTTTTGCGATTTGCTTCCTTTAATGAAGTCTTAACTTCCTCTGAGGTTGCAAAGGTTATTTCTATGATTTTTATAGTATTGGAAGATGTAGTATCTTCTCCTTCTCTAGTTAGTAACAATACCTCAAAAGAGGGCTTAGACTTATCGGACATTTTAAAGGGCGAGAGAAGCTGCCTAAATTTAAAATAGAAATTTGATTTGGGTCTAAGACAAGAGCTCAATAAAATATCAACAATGTTTAGATGCTTTAGCAACGGAATCTAATAGAAGGGCCATAACCTGTTGTGTTGGGAGCGTGAAGTTTTAWTTCTATATATATATATATATTCATATATTGCGTAAGATGAATCATGTGACTTGTATAAATATCTCTACGAAAATTGCCAAGAAGAAAATCATAACATGGATGGATGGATAAACGGGGGGCTATAAAAATATACATAGGCTAGCTTCACAGCTATCCATAAGATTCCATCTTCTTCACGCCCCTGTTATAAACAGGTGCTGCAATGAAAATTTGTTGGTTCGCGTCAATCGGAGGCAGTGTGATACCGATGACACTGTGAACAGAAACTTAGGCAAGCCCAGAGGTCCCCATCCAGCTTTTAAAAATAAGTATAATCAATGTGTCTTCCGTAGAAGACTTTCAGAGATTAAACTGAAAAGAACAGATACTACACTTGATCTAAGCCAATAGGCAAAGCTGTTTGCTAATTAGCTAATTGTTTTCAAAGAATGTGGATTTGGAAGAACTGACAGAGCTAAAGAGAGAACTCATTGTTAGGGGAAACGTACTATATATACTCAGAAAATTTCGACTAGCGGCCGTCCCGTTTGTGCTGTTTGCCCTACTTGTGATCTTGCCACACAAGATTTTACCGTTAAACTAGAGCCCAGGGATCGGTCCGTGCATGCGTATGGTGACTGGGTTTTTTCGATAAATAAGTTGCACGTTTCGATATGCTTTGAATAATGTCTCCAAGATTCTTACGTTCTTACGAGAGTACAATTAGAGAGAGAACGGTCTAGGTACTGGTTTAGATAAATAGGGAACTTGAGTTACATTAAATATATCTGTAGTTAAAATGAATAAATGGGTTCTCGAACGCTTCACAGCTTGCTGTAATCTTTAAAAGTAAAATAAATAGCAATCTTACTGTAGCATAAAACAAAGCTCTGCAGAAGCATTAGGATTCCATTTATGTTTTCTTACGGATCAGGACCTTGTCCTTGACATAAATTGATGTTCTAGTTCTCAAGATTGTTCTTTAACACGACAACTGTACGTCCGTACGTATTTCTCCTGAAGCTGCGTAAGTGTGCTCGCTCTCGTTCTCGTATTTTACCAGTGTCAAATATATATACCATGCTGTCTTAACTCCACGAGAAAGGATTTAGACAACTATTGATGAATTACTTGAATACCGATTCGCGGCTCATTTCAACTGCTTATCTAGATTATCTTCCTGGGTAGATTAGTATGATTATTACCATTGACTATTCCAGTTTGTACTTTATCTACGAATAGGGTCGCTCCCAAGGTAGGACGCGGCTCAATCCGAAGATAGGTTCGTACTCGAGCTTAGAAACGTCTCTTGTTAGGGTCTTTACGCCAAATATTTTTTTCGAATTCTGTTTTAAGTAGTCAATAAACTGGCAGCTAAACGTAGTCGTTAGTAAGATCTTAGGTAGTTACGGAGTTTTGGTATATATTCGAAATTCATTACTATGTCGTTCTATCTTCTATTCTGTTTAGTCAGCGAGCTTTCGAGCCATAGAGATTTAAATTCGGAGACGTAGTAATATCATATGACTACTTAAAGCCTAATTGCATTTACCGACACTGGCAACAAACAAAAAGGAATGTGTCACAATTGGGGCTAGTTCAGGATGAGTCCTTAAGAATAACTATTGGAATATTGAATGGGTGTTGTGTGTAGCGAAGTTAGTTGAAAACTGGTGTTGTCCATTGGATGTATGTTACAAGTATGAAACCATGAGGTTTCGTCCCATTTTATAGTTGCTCGAAACTCTRTAACAATTAGCGATCTGTTTAAAGTAAGAGTAAGGTGTAACTACACTGTATCACCTATATGTGTATATATTAGTATAGCCTTCACACATAGAACTATAGTTAATATCAACATACACTTCTCTTCTACATTAGCTATAAACAATTTAGATACAATATCAATTATCACACTATACTCATAAGGTCAGCGTCATTTGCACTACTTCCTCATTCATAACTGTAACAGGTTATGAGCCCGGGGGCTTTCCTGTAGCTCAGCTCAGAATTGCTAACGTGAGAGAAGCACAATGACGAATGACAAGAGCACCGTGATTCTTGAAAATGGAGTTTCTTTCATCCAATGGAAAGCAGCGCTGCAAGCAAAACTAGCGCGCAGGAACGTGCTTGGTCACGTGTTTCACAATATACCAGGGATCAGATCAGCAACTATGCCATTGGATCCATCTATTAATGATCCAGATTCAATGAACAACGGCGAATTAACAGCAATATACATTGAAAACCTGGAAAAGTGGATATTAGAAGAAATAGAAGCTAAAAACATTATCATAACACGCCTTAGTAGTACGCAGTGTCCACAATCATGTGAGCACATGACAGCAAAGCAACTATACGATAATGTAGCCAGCACTAGGCAAGAAACTGCAACTGAGTCTTACGTTGCAACATTGGAAAACTTCCTACAGGTGAGATTCGTCGACAAAGCCGACGAATATATTGACAGATTCCTCACCTCTCTCCAAAGCGTGAATAATGCCGCAGACGCTTTTAGTACAGACAATGCCTTTGGATCTAGTAATATATACAGGGTCGACTCGGGTTTAGCAGCAGCAATTTTCGTTCTTGGAACTAAGCACGTGGACTGGCTTGCAACATGGAGAGAAACTAAAGTTTTACTATCTAACAACCAGTTTGCTCCTATACAACTAATTATGTCTTCTCTTAGAGCAACTGCAGCAAACCGAGCACACCATACCAGCATGGTATATTGTTACGGTGTTGACCGTGATTCGTAGCTTAGGTGGCTACCTAAGCGAGTTCGATTTCGAAGCATACGCCATAGCACCTAAATTTAGTGAGGCTTTGAATAGCAAAGCTAAATATAGAATCAAAGATAAGCGAGGATATGTTATTTTTACGAAACAACAAAAAGAAAGACTTACTGTACTAAAAATATTAATTAAGGCGAAATAGCATCTATGATATCATATAGGGAGAGAAAGGAGTTGGCCTAAACCTAAGTAAGGTTCTACATGTATATATATGTGTGGTTATTAGCAGTAGATAGAGATTCTTTTCTCCTTATGAGATATTATTCTATCAACTTTATATCACCTAACTTTGGTTCCGTTACATGTAAGCTGTTCTTAAAACCTTACCGTTATTCGTTCCATGTGACAGAAAGTTTACTTACATCATTAGAGTTCAGTAAATTAGTAGTCGGAAAAGACAAAATGGTCAAATGTATGTCAAATTGAACGAGGGAAAAGGATAATAAAGTGATATTACGCCAAAATAAGGGATAAGGTTGATGTAAACATACCCATCATAGAAAGAAAACTTCTTACACCAACAGATAGGAGCCGACCCAAAATCAAATATATTAAGCATTCCGTAGTCTGCAGCATAGGTGTCTCGTAGTTGGTTACGGAACTCACCTGTCATTTTCGTGGAGCGAGCAGGCAGCTTCATAGTATCTTTAACGTAGCGAGTCATAATACAACTGATGGCAATGCCACGGAGATGAACAGAGTCGGACATAATAGTTTGTTCATCATCGTCATCATACTCATCACTGAATTTCTTCTGTTCTCCGCGAGGAAGAACAGGAGCAAATACGGACGGACATTTCAATCGGAGATTAGTTAGATACTTAGTCAGTTCGGGATGGCCATGTTTAAAGCCATTCAATATTACCAATCTTACTGTCTGAAGAAGGTTTTCCTTGTCAAGCAAAGCTTTTTCGACATTGGAATGATTAGTAGTGTATACAACCTTTTTGAACCAGCGATGTTTGTCTTCCCCAATAAGGGTATTAACATTACATGGAATAGAATACTCCATCATTTCTTGATAATGCATACCAGTGTGCACATTCGGTAGGCGAGAGTCGCTTATGTATTGAGCCTCCTGCTTTTTAGGTATGGTACGACGGGTTAGTACTTCTTTTGTCAGTAGAGCCCCATGTGTACCGACATAAACGAGCATACCTTCTGTATTAGCTCTACCAATAGCATCAGAGGCAGTTTGTTTATAGCTGAACGATTCTGATGATGCTTGGC
>CACM01001950.1:0-10709 GCA_000208805.1 Erysiphe pisi
TTACACCTATAACATCGGTCGAGAGAACGACGTGCATTCCTGGCTTGAGGAGTTAGTCGACCATCAGGACCTTTTTCACGTGACAGCATATTTAAGTCCATCGCCGATCCTCCCTGAGAGACAGTTAATTCAGTAGTGGGGGGAGCTGTGAAAGGGTACACTATTTTAGCTGGTACTGGTCTTTGAAATGGTGTTGCTCGATAGTTTATTTCTTGAAAGGCTGCATCTTTTTGGCGAAGATATAAAACAAATGAATGATATTCTGAGGGTACATTATGAGCAGTTACTAGAGCACTTCGTAATCTGGTTGAAAGTCATTGCTCAAGCATGACCTTCCAATAAGCTTTCTCAAGCGATCCCTATATAGAGTCTGTCATATTGTCCTCAAAAATTGTTATAAAGTCATGAAAATCCATACTTTTTTGATATAACGTCTTAACTGTTCGGGTTGCTCTTTCACAAAGTCCAGGATCTTGACATCTTTGTTTCWGAGCTGATAAAAAATCGTTCAAAGTTTCTATTTCACGAAGAATAGTGGAGTCTTTCAAACATAGAAATAGTTAACTCATTTTCAAAAGAGCTCCAGGCCCTAAAAAGTGATAGGCAAATTGAACTTTTACCACTTCTATCGGAAATTGGTTTTGACTACTATTAATTTGATTGACCAGTTGCGAAAAGAAGGCGCGCAATGTCGAAGCTTGACCGTCATACTGGGTAATGGTTGGTACCGAAACTCTTAGGACCGGTAAACTCGCGGCTGGTGAAGAAGTTGAAGGTATGGGCGTAGCTTTAGGTGAGAAAGTTTCACAAGCTGCGCATACCTCGCCCACACGCACTGGGTTTACTCGAGTGGCTGCCATGAGAATTCCGGGCAATCTTAGACATGGAAGACTCCATAGATCAGAAGGAATTAGCTCAACTAATTCTGGGTCTATATCCATGTACCCTGCAGAGCCTGTTGAGTTTGCTATTCTTTCCAATGATCAGAGACCTTAGCTATAATAAAACACACTAATAGTTGGTAGGTATTAGTAATGATAGAGTGACGCTTTGTAATGTCAGATCACAGGCTGACAGTATATCGTTTAGACGAGGAAGCGAGGAACTAATAGGGGATGACAAGGACTGTGGTTGTTGACAAGGATAATTTATAATACAAGGAATCAAGGGCTCAAGGGTACACTGACAATTTGTTCAATGAGCTGGTTAACACTCTAGATTTAGGCTCATGCTCATTAGCTAACTTAGAAGATGAACCATCTTTCAACGAAGCAATGAAAGGGCCTGAAAAAGTTGAGTTGATGGGTGCAATCAATGTAGAAATTGAGAATTGCTTTACTTGCGGTACTTTCAAATTCGTGCCTGTATCTACTGTAAAGGATAGAGGGTGTTTGGTTACTTCGAAGTGGGTGCTAAAAAAGAAGTACAAGCCTGATGTACATTTAGACAAGTACAAAGCTAGGGTCGTGGCTCGTGGATTTGCCCAAACAGAAGGAGTAAACTACACTAATACATCCTCAACAACCGCGAGATCGGCAAGCTGGAGAATCTTAATAGCATTGGCCGAAATTAAAGGTTGGTGTATCTTGCAAGCTGATTTCATCTCGGCTTATTTGGCCGATGACTTCAGAGAAACAATATATATGGAACAGTTCCAAGGGTAACAGGACTTTTTTGAGGAATGATCCAATATGGCTCAATAGTATCATTATAAAACAGACAGTGTATTGGACTCAAAAGGCCTCTCTACGGTCTTAAGCAGTCGGGTGCGTGTTGGCAGGAGAAGGCGAGGGAAATAATGGAGAAAGTTGGGTTTAAATACCTAATTTCTGAAAAACGCCATTCATTTCAACCAAATATCTGGAGTCATCATTGCGTCATATATTGATGATTTTTTGCTCAAAGGCCCAGATGAGAATTACCTTTAGGCCTTAACAAAAGAACTAAACGAGGAAGTTCCATTTAACGTCCTTGGTGAAGCAAATTGGTTTTTGGGTGTTAGAATTCAAGGATCTTCCTCCAAAGGGTATATAATGCTAGATCAGAAACAGTATCTCGAAAGATCATTTCCAAGGTTTCGATATTTTGCCCACAAAGAAACCTAAAACTTCAATGGCACTAAATAGTAAAGAGGATATGAGAAAATATTCTGGAAAACCCACTGCTTCTGAGTTATTCAATTGTCAAATACTAGTAGGTAAATATAACTTCTCTTCTTGCATGGTGCGATGTGACACCTCGCAATCTACCTCTCTCATGGCACGCTTCATATGCAACCCTTCACCTAAACAAATGAAACACGCAATTAGAATTCCTCAATACCTTTCTACTTGTCCAGGAAGAGGTTTAATTTATAAAAGAAATCATCGTCACTTGAAGGAATTTGGGGATTATGGACTGCATTGTGCCGTAGATTCAAGCTTTGCGGATGATTTTGACACTTCAAAATCTACAACGGGATATGTAATTTTTATGGCTAGTAGTCCAGTCATATAGAGATCCAAATTGTAAACTACCGTATCTACATTGACAACTAAATCTGAATTTGTGGCTATTTTTGAAGCAATAAAAGATTGTACTTGGATTAGATCCTTTCTCTCAGAATTGGATCTAATGCCTCAGGGCCCTAAAAAAAAATCCCAGAGGACAACAGTGGTGCTATCAAGTGAGCAACAAACGATGCCACAACATCTGGACGCAGACACGTCTGTGTACAATACCATTACGTCTGTCAGGAAGTTCGTGACAAACATATCGAGGTACAGCAGATCGCATCTAAAAATAAACCCGCAGATGAATTAACGAAAGTATTAACAGCTGAGTTGTTTCAAAGATTCATCGGTCAGCTGGGTTTAGATGATTAGAAATTTTTCGGATAAGGACTAATAGAGGCGTGTAAGCAGTGTAGTTAAGTATTAACCTAAATTAGTAATCATCTACATGACATGCAGCGGCACTCCTGTTTATGGTCTAGTGTAAACAGGAATTTACCTGTCGATATATTTATTATGAGGATGTCTGCACTTGTGAATAGTAACTCAATTCGTATATATATGTACATATATATTTTTTTTTACCTTTGATACAAGATTATATTTCACGAGACATGATAATAATTTCCTATAATTCTAATAATATATTTATTTATGGAGGAAAGAAAAATAAAAGAGACTTCTTCGTCTGTCACCAATACTAGATAGATCGTTTCAATTAGTGAACTAGCCATTAATTTGTCATGACAGATGATTTTACCAACTAGATCAGACCAATTCAAGTTTCCCAGAAGTCGCACGATTTATGATGGTTATTGTTACAGTTCATTTTTAAAAGCAAAAAGTCTTCATGATAGAAACATAAAATATGACGTAGGAAGGAAGAAAGGAAGAAAAATTTTATTGATTATGTTTTATTAGAAAAATTCTGATTCTATACTGTAGATACATTACAATTTCTCGACTCTCACCTAACCTTAATTAAGGGGCTGGCTTATTAATTGGGTCGATAGGTATAACATGCAAGTAGATAGTAAAATCTTTTAATATATTTATTCATTCACTAACATATGCTCAGTTTGACTGAAAGGAATATACTATGTTAACAATTAAAAGTAAAATAACTACAACTAGACAAATATTCTCAGTACTACTGATGTCCTATTCTTTATATTAATTTCTTTCTTTTGATAAAATCTATAGTTGGTTCGAATATATTTAGAGGAAAAGCTACCATAATTTGTACTAACACACTTAGAGAAGTGAGAACAATCTTCCCAAAAAAGCTTTACATTATGAATCATAAGGCATCCCATCTTGTCAAAAAACCAAAGAGAAGGTGTAAGAGCTAGCACAATAATTTTCTTGTTGTATACCCAAAATTAAAAGACAAGCCTTTCGCGAGTTAACAAAACTATTTTAATTATGTGATCTTTGTTCTGGAGGTCTCCAAGGAATGCCCAAGATTTCAAAAATTCGTCTTTCATCAGCGCTTTCAACTAAGGTACCATTGTTAGACTTCACGCCCCCAGGCTGTCGCATTACATCACGATAAAGCCCATGCTGATTCAAACGCATACCTTTCTTTTGACATAGAAGACGAATACTGCGATTAAATATATCGTCACCTGTGAAATAAAGTAGAGCAGCACCGCGCTCCGAAGCGGGTACAGCTAGAAAGTCTATACGACGCCAAACTGTGCCACCAGGCATGACACATGCCCCATGCCATTTCGATCCATTTACACCAGGTTGAACGAGTGCTGCGACGAGGAAACCATCTTTTGTTAGATGCTCAACAAGATTAAGAAGAAATGGAGTGATTTCACGCGCTTCGTGAGTATGTTCACGAGTAATTATGACATCAATATCTCCACAAGTTGCGGCGCCTCGGCGGTAAGAGCCAGCAATGGCTACTTCATATTGTGAATCCAACGAGAGAACTGCATCTTGAATGATATCACGCATAGCAGTCACTTCTGCACGGGGAATGCGGGTATTAAAGTCGTTGTAATGTTCAATTCCAAGACGCTGATTTTCACTTAGATTTGCCTTGGTTTTCAGGTCTTCAAGTGTCTTAAAGCCAGCAGAAATCCATTTTGAGGCTTGACTAAGTCCTACTCCATATATTTTGAGAAACTTCTGTAGCAATTCATCTTCTGGTGACATCTTTGCGCTATCAAGACGCCGTAAGCGATGGGTGAGGACAATTTCTTCAATTTTTTGAGCTAGTCGATGTCCGATATTTGGTAACTTAATAGCCTCATTATACGATGAAATCTTGACAGGATGCTTTTTCAATGTTCGTATTGCTTTTCGATAACCTTTAGACCTCCATTCATCATGTATTCGATCATAATAATCTGATAGCTCCTTCAGTAGATGAATTGTCTCTGCGTTAGGATTTATATCTGAGGATGATTTTTTGCCATCCTCCATACATAGAAAGTTTCCATTCCCAAAAATTTCTTTGCCTCTTTTCTCGAAATCTTGTTCATTTTCTCGAGGGAGGTTTTGAGAATATTCTTTTGCACCTTTTTTCACAGGGTATGGTTGAAACTGGCAATGATATTCATCTTCTTCATCATCAATTGGTAAATGTTTCAAATTCCGGGCTACATCTAACATTTCATCAAGAAGGCTTTTATTTTGGGGTATTTGCAATTGATTTTCAGGAAAGCTTATTCTTTGTTCATCTCGAGGTGTATTTATTGAAGTTACTTTAATGGATGCGGAAATTTGTTCCTCAGATGAACATTTACTTTCTACGATTTGTTCTCTGTCCCGATTTAAAGCCTCATCTGATGGATCTAGACCAGTACTCTCTCCATGAGACATTGTGTCATTAATTTGACTTATTTTTTCTGAAATATTAGATTCTACAGTTGGTGTTTTTGAACGTTTTCGCTGATACATGATCTTTGAGCCATTAATAGCGTATCTCTCTTGAAAAGGATCCAAAATGCATCTGAAATTAGCACATTCATTAGGGTATTCATCGTTTAACAAAAATTACATGTGACGGTATACTCTCTGTACCTAACATAGGTTTTAAGTACGCCGTCATCTCATTATAGCTGAGACTTTTGTCGACTACTATGTGAGTAACACTAGAAGACCACTAAAAATACTCAGAGACGTGAGAGAACTTTGCGACTGGGTTCTAGTAGGAAACTGAGATAGATAAGACAGGTTTAACTCTGACTTATAACTCACCTCTTTAGTCCATAATGCTCCAAAGCTTCTAGCTTTTGCAATACGTTTCCGTCGAAGCGGCGCAATATCGTCAGTAGGAATAAAAAGAAACGTTTGGCCCGCAAATATTCGATCTTTTTCAGGGACAAGCTTTATTAGAGTGTTCTTCCTTTTTCTTTTCCTTAGCATGAATTTAATTCCTAGGCTATTATTCATTACTACAGATCCAATACTAGGAATCAAGGCTCTTCGATTATCAACAGTTTCGCTATTTGGAACTAAAACTTCATTAATAGATTTGGAAGATAGCTCATTTATGACTGGGGTTGAAATTTTATTTTCGTTAGATAAATTTTCATGACAGCCTTCATTGGGAAAAGACACCGGAGAATTGTTTTGAGAAGTGAATAAATTTTCTAAATCAGTATACGGTTTGGATTCTATATCTCTGGGGTCAGGATGTTTAATAGTGATCATGGGATTTAGAGGCACAATACCCAACTGTGCAGTTTTCTGCCATAAGATTTGTGGGGTCTCCTCAACAAAGCTCCGAGCTGTTGGCGGCTCAATGATATCTTTTTTAGCTGTGGGTGTCACAATCTCACAGATAGAGAATTTTCTTCGCACCAGAGCTTTCTTGGAACTTTGAACATTATTTTTCAAACACGAGTTTGAAATAGGACTAGATGGTAGAGTACGAATTCTGGAAACTCTTTGAGGTGTAAGAAATCTTCTAGTATACTTTTGATGTCTTTGATTTTTCTGATAGGAACTTTGTGGCTGAACAACATCTTTTATTTGCCTTCTTAGTTCATTAAATTCTGGCTCGTCATCAGAGCTCTCTTGTAAGGCCTGAAGCTGATTGAAATATTCGAACTTGTCCTTTATTTGTGTAAGTTTAGTTAAACAATCGTGGTTGGATCTATAGACGTGATAAGACTGATACTTACGGTGGTCATTATTCTGTTATTATTCTGTCATTACTATGATGTTGACTGTTCAGTCATGCGATACTTTCATGTGATGTTGTGACATATTTAGGGGGGCCTGTACTTCGTCGTCCTAGCAACGAAACATTCTTTAAAAAGTAAATAAATATGAAGACGTTAAATGTAGTAAGACCTGTTTGAATGCACAACATGTATTCTTGCATTGTATCTAATAACTTTCATTAAAAAATCACACGGTGAAGTATTTATCAGCTTTATGTAATTTTAAAAAAAAATCTCTGTAAAACAAATTCATGCAGATATGATCGCTGGCATTGTGCCATTGTGACAACGTCCTTTCATGGTAATTGCTTTTCTCTACCTCCCTGTAAATTGCTCCTCTGTACCCCATCCCCTGCTAAAATGAGCCAATTATATATTCAGAAACCCCAGCAATTAACTACCTGCGCACCACGCCATGATATTACGTAATAATTTCGCTATACTTAATCGGGCGATTATTATTCTGTAACCCTAGTTCAATTAAGCCACTTACATCGTCAAATTTCCTCTGAAGCCCCTGTTTTTTCCTTCACCATAAGCATTCAACATTATGTAATAATTTTCTATCTTCTTACTGGCGAAAAAGGGCAAGGATATTTATTGCTGGAGCAAGTTTATGGGACAACTATATCACTACGATAAAATTCGGCTCCCTATCAATTAAAAGTGGGTTTTACAGGGTATATAGACTCTTATATAACTTATTTTGGTATCGTTAGCGAAATACCCATGCCAAAACTCTAAATTTTATATGGTGAAAAGTTCAGGACGATGAAATCGTCTCCCTGTCTACAATCCTAGTAAAAAGTTGAAATTTCTGCTTATGAACATTATGAAATGTATAATATTGATTAATTACAACTATGTGACTGAGAAATTACTTGTACTCTCTGATTAGAAAGCCCTTAATATTTTACATGTCCGCCACCAGCATCGTATACAGCCATGATTCTCTGCGGCATTGAATCAACAAGATTCCTCAAATCATCCTCATTTACCGCCCTGTCCCAGGCTTCTCTGATAATAAGTCGTGTTTCCTCTTATGTCAGCCGTCCTCGTTCAATCACGTCAGGATATTTATATTGAATATAATTTTTCATCATATTCCAGACATGTACTATTGGATTAAGATCTGGAGAGAACGGTGGCCAATCTAGAGGAACAATGTTCCTTTCGCTTAGTTCTCGCTTTGTTCGTGCCGCCGAATAAGAGGGTGCGGAATCCTGCATCACCACTAAATCTGTTCTCATTGAGACCATACCATGGATGAGAGGTACTATCCTCTCACTGTAGCATTCAGCGGTTATCGAACCCCATTCTTTCTCCCAAAACAAGCGAGGCCCTTTCTCACTCCCAAAAAAAGATCCCCAAAAGATCCATCCAATTCGCCTTCGAAAATTGCTAACAACACATGTGTTGTCGTTGACCTCATCTGGCTAAGTCAAGGGATTAGATTAAGAACTTAATGTAAGAGGATTTTTGAAGGCAATACCAACCTTTCTTGTGATCTAACATCTCGTATGCCTACCATCAGTTACTCAGCTTTCATTAGTCCAGAGTACTCGCATCCAATCTTCTTTCTCTCACTGGAGATGATTTCTAACAAAATCATATCGCTTTCTCAAATTTTCTGGGGAAAGTGGAGGTTTCGAAGCGGCAATCCTTCGAGTATAACCCCTCTTTTTCATTTCCCGCTCAATTACTTTTTCACTTATACCAAAGTGCGGGAAGACAAAATTTGCTACCTCAAAGTAGGGCACTTGACGGCCTTCTTGAGAGGAAGTTATGTAAGCTTCCACTTCGTCGATTTGTGCACTGCTGAGTAAAGGGTTCCGCCCACTACATTTTTTGGGGGTGAGCTTAGTAGTGTTCATAGCATATCGAACTTGTTTATGGGTGATTTCCAGTCGTTCTGCAATCATTTTGTATAAAAGACCCTCTCGGGCTAAAGTTCTTACCTGACAAATCTTAAAATTGGTGCGAAAGCATTATTTTGATGTCAAACTCACTTGTAAACATTTATCTCGAATCAACCGTGGCGCATATTTAGGAGATATTGGTGATTGTGGAGGTGTTTGCGGTGGATTCATYTCTCCTAACTAAGAATATATTTAATTGTGTGCGTGCTACACTACAATACATACATTTGTTGAGTTGACTGTAAACCGGCGGCTATGCATAGCTTTCACTAGAATGTGTAAGTCCTGATAATCTAGGCAGACATAACTACAAGTTTCAGACTAGCTGGGGTAGAATTCTATTAGCGTAATAGTGCATAAATTGATCCTTGTATGATCCCTGAAGCGAAATTGTACCCTGCTATTGCAAGGCGACGAATTTTATGGTAGTGATATAGTAAGTATTCGGGAGTCGCGCCTTTTGGAGGTCCGTGCAACGTCTTGTTAAATAATTTCAGCATATATTATATCACAATACATTATATTTATTTGGCCTCGTGATATTACAATATCTCGTATACCACACCCCCCGTGACAACAAGGCTCTGTAATTACACTAATCAGTCAACTTCATGAAGACTTATATAAATTGATGAACTAAGGAATCTTAAATAATATTCATGCTTGTAAATAGGTAGTAAAGGATCCAAGCAATATCAGTAAGTAAATTATGCAGTAACATTATTAGATTGGATACTCAATGACAATAATAGGATCTGAATGATTTTGTCGTAAGCATGATAGGATTCGATTTGGTGGTACACGCGCACGAGCAAGASCKAGATGTGAATTTTGTTCTTCGGTGTTTAAGGCCCGTCCTCTAGGGTGAGCGGAAGGGTGTACAAATGCCTCATGATTATGCTCTCTACATGAAACTTCAACACTCCAAGTAAATGGATGAAATTTGGACCTCCTGAGAATAATCTGGAACTTGCAATCGGTCTTTTGGCTGCTTCTACTGCGTTTGCGGACAGTTTCGCCCATAGCGCGGACTTTTCCTGAACGTGTACAACGTAGAACAAGAGATTTAACTTCGTTATCACTCCTTCCTCCTACTCGATCGGTACGTTTGAAATAGAGCTAATAGCCTTCTGCACTGGCATGAGCGTTCACTGCCGTTTTTGCCTCTTCAGGAGTATGATAAAAAAGATTCTAAAGGTGGTTGCAAAGGCATTCTGAAGAGGTTTGTATTGAAAACTAATAAAGTGGATTAGGGAGGCCATTTATGGATAGAGTAAGGTAAATAGCAGTTATCAAGGAAATTCTAAGATTATGCTATCTGTATATTTTGTCTATACAATGATGGGGGACGCAAGTAAAAATATAATGTGGAGAATGGGCAAAACCTAAATATGTACACAATGATCATCGATGGACCATGCCAAAATGGGAATGACATAAAGTGTGTCCCTGATGTAAATACAGTAACCGTGGAGACAAATGACGTCATTATCGTTATCCACTTAAGAATACATGTCACGTGACATATGCTTACTAGGTTATTGAAAGCCCAAGCAAAGATAGGAKTTAACGAGAAGCGAATTCAGGAGGTGGCTGGCGCGAGACGGAAATCTGATTTGCAAGACATTTCGTTACTCTACAGTATAGGAGGGGTATTGAATGTGAACTACGCTAAAATAGTGGACTTTACAGGGATTTTAGCGTATCTCCTAACTTATTATGGCATGATTTACCGAAAATTTGCACTAAGCCTTAAATTTTTGTATGGGAAAAATCACAGGACGAAATGAATGTGAACTTCTAATTTTGGAACGTAAACAAAATTATACTATCTATTAACTAGATTTATGCAACAAATAAAATTTTAGGACAAAACTCTTAGTACTTCGCATATCCACCACCAGCTTCATACACAGACCTGATTCTGCGTGGCATTGACTCTATGAGTCTTTCCAAGTCATTCTCATCTACCGCCCAAGTCCCAGGATTCCTTCACGATATCTCGAAGTTCATCCTGTGATCGCTGCCTCCCTTCAGCCAAGTCTGGATACTTGAATTGAATATAATTCTTCATCAAGTTCCAAACATTTTCAATTAGGTTAAGTTCTGGT
>CACM01001940.1:0-11015 GCA_000208805.1 Erysiphe pisi
ACTAGGACCTAAAAGCTGTGCGAAATCCTCTGTTCAACAGGAGCCTAGAGAGCAACGACAAGACGGAAGTTGAGGCTCAGTTCTCGAGGTAGGTAACTCTAAACACAGATCGCAGCCAAAACCGAGGTCTGCAGCAAGCAGCGGTCAATCTAAAAAGATAGCCTCGATTTTTAATCAAAAACAGAAATAGGCGCACTAAATAAAGGTGTCGCAAAGTCAATTCCAAAAGACGATCGTCTATTTGATGGTATTTTACTAGGAGAAAAGCTAAATTTATGCCCCTAAACATAAGAGATTATCGAAGACGATGGTCCTGTAAATATGTTCTGGTCTGTATAGAATAATCATATCTAGAATCAATCAAGTAGTTCAAGAGCGGAATAAGAAAAATCTAACGTTGGAATTCGGAAATATTAACATTCAGGAGGTTCAGAAATAGGAAACCATAACATTAAATCCACAGAGTTAGAAGTTGAATGTGCCCCTGGAAGAGAATCAATAGCTGCGGGTAGTTTATGTCTGCTTTTACCAAGTCTTATATTTTGATAGACTTGGATCCCAAGTTCTTCACCGGTAACAAGGTACCCTTCACGAAGTCTGAAGGGCCTTAATTGATCGCCATGGAAGGTGTTACTAATAGACTCCCCATTAATTTGTCGTAGGACATAACTTTTTCCGTGATCTCCACCATAGCTCGAAACAACGAAGGGACCTCTGTATGCTGGACAAAGTTTCCGCTTAGCCGTGCTGTGGTCATAAACCATGACTAAGTCCCCAGGATTGTGCGAACGTTAGAAATACCGAGATCATGGCTATTCTTCTGCAGTTGCCGACGTATTGAATTCTTCTGAATTACCTTATCTCTTTGGACATCCAGGTTAGCCATGTAGCTTAAAACTGATGAGGCATATTCATCCTCATCCAATGAGTTAAGATCCGTATAGTGAAGAAGAAAGTGGAGCTGTGATCGGCGTAAAATAGGAATTTTCAGCTCAAGGGAGGAAGGTGGCTAATATCCGAACATTATTTCATAAGGAGAGAATCCCAATGATCTAATTTCTCTGCGATTTAATTCATACGTCGACCTTTAAATTCGAAGTGGCCATTCTTCACGATGAGGTACTTTTTTTAAAATTCGGTCGAGGAGATCGTTCGCTTTTTCCACCATTCCCATTGATCTTTTTGCTGCAGAGAGTGCAGGCATCCAATGAACTCCCTGTTGCGAAAGAAATTTCTGCATAGYTGCGCCAGAGAAATGAGAACCAATGTCTGCATAAATAGCTACCGGAGGGCCCCATATTTCAAAAAGGCAAATCAGACTGCGAATAGCTTCGGCTTGGTTGGCTGCAGAAACTGGGAAGGCCCAGACAAACCGACTAAAATAATCTATAACCACAAATATATGAGTAAATATTGAGCCTGAAAATCCGTTCTCAGCAAATTGGCCGGACCCTACAGTATATTCGATGAATTGAGGAAAACAACATTTTATGGCATCGTCAACAGATAGTCTAGCCTATGGAAGAGGACCTATAAAATCCATGCTCAGCAGAGCCATCTTTTCCGCAACCAAGGGGGACGATTGGGATTGACTGCGTCTTGCAGTGCCGTATTTTGCGCAATACAGACAACCCAATACATAATCATGAGTGTCTTTTGCTAGTTTAGGCCAAAAGTAGTCCCTTAATTTTCTCATGGTTAGTCTTGCAGCGTGGTGGCCCGCTTCATCATGAGCAGCGTAAAGCACTACGTTAACTTCTAATTCTGGGACACATCTTTTCCAGTTGCCACTAACATCAACAAAGAGATTATTATCGACTATTCGGTGGCGACGGGCTTTAGTCAAGAATAATTTTTTCTGGATGCGGTCTAACTAAGGTGGAAGTGAATTTGTGCGATGAAATTCATATATATGCCCGAACCACTTTGAAGAATGTAAATTTCTGTTAATAGGGGATAAATTGACAGCATTAGAAGAAACTCGGCAAAGATGCTGTTCGACGAGGTCTAAATTAAAGGAAAGTGTTGAAAAGTTTGCGCTGTTGGCTTCGATAATTGTTGAAAGGATTTCTGATTGACGTGGACCTGCAGGCTAAATAGTATCGGTGATTTTGGCCTGATGAGCTTTATGAACTCTGTCAATTAATTCATTGTAACCGCCCTTCCCGTCCTTTAAAATCCATCTCGGTTACTGGTTTCTAACTTGCACAACATGACCAAATTCTTCTAAAACTGGATCCGTTTCGCTTGAAGGATCTAAAAACAGAGTTMGGGACAAARCATCASCAATTTCATTTCTTTTGCCGGAAATCCAGACAATCTTGACATTGAGTTGAGACAGTATATGATTCCAGCGGTCGTATATCCCGTCCAGTCGAGCGGAGTCCAAGAAGAATGACAAAGGTTTGTGATCTGTGTAAATAATACTGGTCTCATGCGTCCTAAATAAGTCATCATATTTACGTGCAAAAGTTACAATAGCCAAGAGTTCTCGTTTATACGTACCATAGTTACGTTGGGAAGAGATTAGATTAACAGAGTCATAAAGAATAGGGACTTCGAGCTTTCTTTTGATCAATCCTTGTTCCTGAAATTGGGTTATGACACACCTAATACACCAATTGGAGGCATCTGAGTATAATTGGCAAGGTATATTAGGTAACGGCCCATGTTTTTCAACTTCTGAGGAACACTTTTCTTTTAAAATTGAGAAGCTGGCCTGTTGAACAGGTCCCCAGATAAATGGGACATTACCTGTAAGATAATTTAAAGGTGCCGCCATTTCAGCAAAATTCTTTATCCAAGATTTCGTGATATTTATAGACGCCATGAAACTCCGAGCAGCCGAATTRTCTTTGAGARTTGGCCAGTTCCTTATCTTATCACCCCGTGCATGTTTGATCTTAGAGATTCCACCACCACGATGTTCAATTCCGAGGGCGACAATTGACGAACAAAAGAGGTGGAGTTTTTTGAACGAAATTTTGACCCTTCCCCATGCAATGCGTGGAAGAAATTGATGAAGTAGATAATGGAAGCCCTCATCAAATGACTGGAATCGATTGAAAATATCATCCATATAGAAGTGAGTTTTTGATAGATCTCCTATGCAAGATCCTGTAAGCAGCGAAGGAAAACTACCATCAGTTCCATCGGGTAATAACTCCCCATCAGGTAATGGTGGGATCTCTCCGAGCATAATTTTCATACATTCTGTGAGTCCAAAGGTTGCACTCTGTGATCCTTGAGGGACCCGCGTTGGTTGTATTTGAGGCATATTTGTTAGAGTGAATGCAAAATAAGGTCTGCTATCAGGATGGAGAGGTATTGACCAGTAACTGTGTTTGAAGTCCCATTGACAAAAATACAAAAAAGAAGGATGACTAAGGAAGTCATGACAATCGGACATAAGAGGCATGTGACTTCCTGGTAGGTTCTCGTAAACATAGTGATAATTAAATGTTACACGTGGCTCATCCCCCCATTGGACATCGTCACTTTTTGGCACTAACCTTGCTTGTGCATTCCACTCTGAAAGTTCACCATTAGCTGTCACTGTAGGCTCGTGCATTCCGTTTTTCCAACTTTCCGTTACGATCTTGTTTAACCACCATTCTTGATCTTTTGGCCATCTCTTCTGCTTTTGCATGTTCCATGGTTTAGTACCAGGTTTAAGATGAATCTTGTGGACATATATATCCGTTGCGGGAAGATTGACATCTGTACCAGCATCGAGGTCTCGGTAGGTGTAAAGCAGTCTTTTTACCCGAAACCTGGAATTTTCATCTGAACATATGTCTCCTATAGTGGCTAGACAGGTATTGAACCAAGTTTCAATTACTTGTTTGGTCTCGCTTGAAAGAGATCTAAAAACAGGCCTGCGTAGTGTAGGAAATGAATGAGGTTTAGTGATTGAGTAATTTTTTTGATAATAATTTAATTCACGTTGAGATTTTATAGTAATTTGAGAGTTTGAGGAACATGATGTGACACCATGCTTTCCGCGAATTGAGGGATAGTTGTTATCGAGTGTGCCGAAGGATGGAGTGTTATCGGAAAGGAAGTTGGTGGAGGTGTAAGGAATTAAATCTGAATCTGATGAATTTAAAGCAATGCCAACGGGATCATCACTACAAAGTCTTAAAGGTAACGCTTTAACGTTGCGCTGGTGACGTCTCCTTCTCCCAAAAATTCTTCATCTACGGACGAGTCAGATTCCTGACTATCGCTTGATGACTCCAGGCGTGGCTTACTCTCAACTGGTAAATTATTTAAGAGATCATGATTCTTCGACTCTAGGGGTATCAAGGATAATCTGTGGTGAACTGCGGGTTTAAACTGACTAGTTTGAATAGTTTTGCATTTTTCTCCCTTTGACTTGTCCCCTATTTTTATCTAGAATTTTCTAACTTTAATACTAGCATCGACATCATAGAGCCAAGAAAGGCCAAGTATTAAAGTCGAGCGATCATTACTGGTGGGCGGGCGAACAAAGACTTGGATGGTTCTCCATATGTCCTCAACGCAAATCTTGATTTCCGCGTACTGGTGGAGTGGGGTACTTTCTCCATTTGCTATGCCCATTATTAAGGCAATGTGCGGTCCCAGCTTAATGGGTTTAAGCCTAAGGTCTTTTGCAAGTTTATCAGATATAATATTGATATCCGAGCCTTGGTCTGCTTGTGTTGTGCCAGGCTTTAGTCTAACTTGAAATAATTGACCCAATTTGTAGGAATTAACCAAGACTGGTATTCTAAAAAGACGGTCTATATAACTACTAATTTAAGATGGGTACTCAGACTTCTTTCTCATGGGTAACATGCATGGCTTCTCTTTGACATTTATAATTGCCTTATTTGATTCAGCTTGGCTTCTTAAATAGTCATAAAGTTTATCAAGCAAATCCTCATCAATTTCAACAGCATTTCAATCTATTCCTGCTGATTTCTTTTTCCGAGAATTTTCCCTAGTCATCAGCCTTTTCCAGTGTAAAGCTGCCTCTGGAGATATCTGAGCTATCTCAAGAACTGAGAGTGGGACTTTAACTCGTGATAGTAGCTCGATGTAAAACCTAGAGTCTAACGGTGGTTTTCCTGAGAAAGCATGGATGTTTGATAGTTTCTTACGCCTAACTTGCTTTGACTTAGTTTCAAGAATGGATGGCTCGGGACGGTTGATTTCACTGATAGGGGGTCTAGATCTAGCAGTGTGTGTTACATCATCTACCGATGAATCATCATCCAAAATATCTTTTCCACCTCCTCTATCTATTCTCTGTCTCTTCCTAGCTTCTGCCAAATTGGCATCAAGAAGATTGGATTCGTTGGCCCTTTTTTTGTTTATCTGATAAGTGTCACGGCACGGCATGGTGTGGCCGGTGCATGATGCACACACCCACTTACCACTTCTCGTTGCCTAAGGAACCGGAACTGTTTTTGTTTATTATTTACTCTCTAAGTAGTTTTGAATCACACAAGTACACTGAAACTAGCAGCTCTGTCTCTAATTATTCTCCTGTATCGAGACAATAAGTGGTGCTGCAATTTCTGAAAATCTACAGATAAAACACCGATAGAAATTTGCAAAACCCAAAAATGATCGCACTCCCGTTATTGAAGTAGGTGCTTTCCATTCACAAATTGCTTTTACCTTATCGGGGTCGACTGACGCACTTTCACCTGCTCTTACGATACATCCTAGGTATTTTACTTTCTTACAGAGAAAATCACATTTCTCGATATCCAAATGTAATCTAGTTTTACTAAGCTTTTCCAATATTCTCTGAACAGTTCCCCAGTGATTGCGTTCATCGCCATGGGTATAAATAAGCACGTCGTCCATATAAATCGTTGCATATAAATCCAGATGTTCACGTAAAGTTTCGTTAATATATCGCTGAAACGATGCAGGTGCATTGAGTAGTCCAAATGGTGTTACATGCCATTCAAATAACCCTAACCTGCAACGAAATGCGGTCATCCACTCATCCCCTTCTCTGATCCGTAAGCGATGAAAGGCCGATTTAACATCAAGCTCAGTAAACCATCTTGCCTTAGAAAGCTGCTGTAAGGTTTCTTTGAAAAGCGGTAGTGGATAACGATCCGGAACGGTAATTGCGTTAAGACCCCGATAGTCTACACAAAAGCTTAAACCTCTATTTGGTTTTCTTGCAAATAACACTGGAGCTGCTGCCGGTGAACTACTAGGTCGAATCCATCCTTTTTCCAAAAGATCTGTTAAAGTCTTTCTAAGCACTAGGAGTTCTTCTCGGGACATATTATATAGAGGCCCCCACGGCGGTAACATTGACTTTCCATTTTCTTTACATAAGTTGATAGCATGGTCAAGATGTCCTCTGGATGGAGGTAGGTTATTCGCTCCTTCATTATCGGCAAAGAGGTGAGCAAAACTTCTTATCTCGTCTGGTAATCTGTTTCGAGCCTCCTCAACTGAAACACTTGGCTTATCACGAAGGGCCTTGCTTATATCCTCGATGGTCGTCTTGCCTATTGGAACTGTTTTAATCATTGAAGATAAAGATTCTGCTAATGCGTATCTTGGTCGTGCCATATTTCTTAGGTCTTGTCTCCAACGTCTTACACTGCATATAACTTTTTTGTGTTTCTTTAATTCTAACCTTTGATCTTTAGAATGTATAACGGCATCCTGGTCCTCCAGCCATCTTTTACCTAATATCATCTTATGAGTGCTAAAGGGAACGATATAAAGCCATAATTTTGGCATGTAAAATCAATCCAAGTCTAGCGAAACATATGTAATTGAATTAACAATTGGCTTATTTTCTGATGATTTCTCGGCGGTCTCAAGTTTTCTAGGTAAAATGTTAATGCGCGGTAGATTAAGAAGAGAGGAAAGCGCACCATCAATGATGCCTGAACAGAGACAACCATTGTCAATTAAAGCTTGCACCATTGTGGTATCATTAATTAATGCATTTATTAAGAATGGGTTTGAGTTCATACTATCTTCTCTACTACTACTTTTCGGCTCCCAGACGCGGCTTCGCCTAGAAGCGTCTATTTTCCGATAGATTTACCTCTTTTGAAAAGTTCTGTGATGCCTCTTCCTCATACATCGAGGGATCAATTTCTGTCAATACCGATGAATTAACCCTTGGACCTTTTCTATTCGGGTTCCGGGCAGGGAGAAGAGGGCAACGATTGCAAGCACACCCAACTCGTTCACAACGGTAACAACGACCTTCCTTTTTTAATCTTTCTAATTGAGCCTTATTTTTCCATTTCGCTCGCCGCTGTACTTCATTTGACAACCCAGCAGTACTAATACCACCCATAATTGTGTCTCCCGATGGATCAAGTTGTCCGACCATACCTGAGTCTCTATTGAACTCTTTTCGGGTACTTAAATCTTTTTCTGATTGGTCCTTTAAATTATGACTTGAATCATATGATTGAGCTGAAGACCGACCTACTTTTAATTGCTGTGTCGGTTGATTGTGATAACTGCTTGCTATAGAGCAGAGATTTTGTGGCTACTCTAGGCTTGTTGAAAAATTACGAAAAAAATAAAGACAACATAATTATGATCGATGATATTCGGCAGCTTAAAGATCACTTTTCCATGCCACAGACTTGTATTGCCTTTTAAAATTCTTTGAAGACTTATTCTTACTAACTTAATTTGTTAAATCCCAACCGTTATACAGTCATGAAAAATAACTTTTTCTTATATTTGGACAACTGTTTGTACGTCAGTGATCACTTTTAATTTTCCAGTACTACAGTTTCGTGAACTCCTTCGTCCCTAGTCCAATTTAAGTATTGTGTTCACGTGTAATGGCGCGTTTAGCTTAACGCGTTATGACCGTATGCACAAGACCGGTGAAACCAAAATAAGCTTGGCTATATTCTTGAGTTTTTAATGGGAGGTTTTCACGAGTGCAGGGGAATACATTTAAGGGTCAGGGTCGTTGTGAATGTACGCTGAATTTTTGACTATGAAAGGTCCAAGGATTAGACTGACATTAGAAAAATATTCTACCAGATATGGAAGTGATCTACTGTTAATCTGATGTGAAATTTGTGCGCAACCACTCAAATATCCCTACACAAATCTCGGCTGTACGATATATATGGAATAAGATGGAATATATAGATAGATAGCGCTAATTACAGAAATAAAATATGGGTCCCAGCTGGATGTGTTGACGCGACTGGGTAACGCCAATCAGCGCTATTTTTTTTCTTTTATACATTTTATTATCAGAGCCCTTGTCTCAACAAAAAACGTATTTTGTACCATCTATTCTAGCATTCTCACAATCGGTTACTCAAGGTTGTGCGCCTGATCTAGCTCATACATCGTTTCCTCCTCGTCCTTGACCCAAATGAAAGTATACTTTTATAAGAGAGTGAAAGCTTTATAATGTATTGAGAAATATTATTTGTTGAAAGATCGGCCTACACTAATAACAAACGCAACAGCTGCAGAGATGCTACAACAATCTAAAATAGGTAGGAGTCTTAGAGCTTTATCTACGCACTCGATCAACCTCCAATCCACTAGTAAACGACAGACATGTTTTAGACATACTAGATTCTTATTTAATCAGCCTCAAGCCAATTTGCAGTGCTCACAAGCAGTGAGGTCTCTTTTATCATATAAGGCACATACTCGGTCATCGACAAACCTTCGGTATGCAAGATCAGAATGCCGTGGCAGTATAACTAAAGCCTACTCTACTGCAAATCATACCTCCGAAGATAGCCAGCACACTAAGACAGATGATATTGATATGTATAAGTCTATCAGATCAGAACTTGTGACAATTAAAGATACTTTCTCATTGAAAGATGTTCCTAAAGATTCTCTATATATTGGAGGAGCAGGGATTCTTCCATATGCAGCAACATCTTGTAGCACTATATACTTAGCATGGGACATTAACTATGCTGAAGACAACGGCTTTGGCTATTTGCTTTCTCCTGAAACTGCTCATCAAGTATTGGATATTATCACTCCTATTCAAATAGGTTATGGCGCAATTGTACGTGTATACTATGCGAAGTTAAGAAGATTTGGCTGAAATTACACAGATTATCTCTTTCCTTGGCGCAGTTCACTGGGGTCTTGAATACGCTGGGTTTGGGGGCAAACATAGTTACGGCCGATTAAAATATGGTGTAATTGCCCCAATGATTGCATGGCCAACACTTCTGATGCCAGTTGAGACGGCTTTAATATCTCAATTTGTTGCCTTCAATTACATGTATTTCGTAGATGCACGTGCCACTGTCAAAGGATGGTTTCCACCATGGTATTCGATTTACAGATTTGTCCTCACATTTTTTGTTGGCGCCTCTATTGTTGTCAGTCTTATAAGTAGAGGACAGATAGTACGCCCAGAGCAACATCAGCTCAGGACCTTGAAAGAACAGGCAAATGCTGAACGAGAAGCTCAATTCGTGAATTTAGAATCCGAGGAGAATGCGAGACGCGAAGCTAGAGAGATGGCAGGTGAAGAAAGTGACAGCGATGAGGAGAGCGACAGTGACGAGGAAAGTGAAGAAAAAGAAGACGAAATAATAGAGGAAAATAACGAGGACTGAACGACAATTTTGCATTTCACCATTAAATATAACTTTATTTTCAATAATACCGTGTACTATTTTAGCTAGCCATGTCTGTTGATTCGTATAAGTAACAGTTAGACACCCGAAAAACAGTTTATGGGTTTAATTAATGAAATGGGTAGTATACAGGGAATCATTGCATCATCAACCGAGGATTTTCATTCGACCAAGAAATCTAAGAAAAATACTGAAATCCCGAGTCTAACTAGCCCTAACATGACCTTTTGCATGTAATGCTGGATGACTCGCTCCGAACCCTTTTTTTCTTCTTTAGCTTCTAAACTTCAGAGTCAAGATCACCCTCTTTTTCAAAAAGCTTTCCATTTCGACATTATAAGGTTATCAATGATTTTGAAACATAGGACTGTAAATTGCTTTAGTTTCCGAAGCAGAACCAATCACCTTACTCAACACAAGAATTTACCAAACAGATCACCTGCCAATCATTAAAGGACGTAGCAGAAGATTTCGAAAATTGAAAAATTTAGGTGCTAGTTATAATTGAAATTCTTTGAGACGAAATGGAAATTTGTGGTCGATAACAGAGAATAATTTAATAAATTACATGATAAAATTACTTAATATATGACAGTGTGTATATAAAATCATAGCAGCCTATCCTGAGTCTGTGCTTATGAGCGAGATTCGTTCCCAAAATTTTATATCCAGGCTCCAAACCCGAAACCGTTCCGACTAAAAGATCTGTTCCGTATTCTGGAATGACCTTTGAAGTACTCAATTGTTGACTTTACTTTTGTGATCTAACCACAGTTCCGTCCCAACTGGGCAGCTCTATATTGTATCCATCACAACAAATACATGTGCAATGTTCTTCGAGCTGTTTCTTGGAGGTCAAAATTCCCTAATATTACACGTAGCACGTGATCTTATTTTATCCCTGATACAAATCATATCACCGAACGTCTCCGTTGAATTGATTTTTACAAATAGGTTCATCTTCTCTTATCCATTTAGTTACAGATTTATCTTCAGATGATTCAGTGGTGTTATCATCAACTGCTGCGTCCTTCCGTTGTTGCCTAAGCTCAGACCAAGTTCGTAATCGATTTTCCAAGATATACTTTCCATTATTTTCTCCTCGTCGCATTATGAGAAATTCGCAGTGATTTACGTTTCTCAAATCTTCGAAATATTCAACACTAAAATGGTACCATTTCATCAAAAAAACTCGGGACATCATTCCATGTGTTACTATTATGATTTTAGTTTTTCTACTCCAAAAGTTTACGATTTTGTCATGGGTAGGTACTTACCAAGAACACAAACGCTTGCGAAGTCTTCATCTCCAAATTGTCTCCATAGGCTTTCATTGAAGCCACTTACACGGTCATATGCATCTGCGGCACTTTCGCCATTAGGAATTCGGTAAAAGAAGTGACC
>CACM01001907.1:0-12660 GCA_000208805.1 Erysiphe pisi
GCGCGGTAGGTTTAACTTCAAAGCCAAAGCATCACTAACAATACCAAAACATAAGCATCCATTATCTACGAGAGCTTGAGACATTATTGTGTCATTAATTAATGCATTAACAAGAAACGGATCTGTTACCATCTCGTTTTCTTGAAGTTTACCTACACACGGCTCCCGGGTGCGACTATACCCAGGAGCATCTAGTTTTCCGCCTCCACRTTTTCTATGTTAAAATCTTCATCTAGTATATATACTTCTRGRTCTATATYCGCCAGTAGCACTGATTTGGCACTGATTTTTTTGCTCTTCGGCCTTTTAGCGGGTAGCAAAGGACATTTACTAGAGCTACAACCAAGTCGCTCGCACCGAAAACATTTCCCCTCAGCGCTTAATTTGGAGAGCTGAGCCTTTGTTTTCCAATGAGCCCGACGACGTTCTCCCTTTGCCACAACTGCCGTATTAATTCCACCCATAATTGTGTCGCCAGCAGTATCAATATCACCCGGCTGTTGAGGTCTACCATAGGTTCTGGTTGGCTCCAAATTTCTTGTAGAGTTCCTTGAACCTCCTAATTCAACTTTACTTCKGTTAATATCTAAAATCTGCTCTAGATCATTTCTTGCTTGAGATCTCCATCCTTCGAAGCGCATTTCTGTCATTTCCAACTGCTGGGCAATTTTATTCACTATCCGCACCCATTCCCGGAAGTCATCATCTGGTAGGAGGTGGTTTCCAGCTAATGTACGATAGCTTCTTACTCATTAAGCTCCAAAGCATGGAAATTTTGTTTTCATCTGGCTAGAAGTCTCCTCTCGCCTCTGTCAACTTATTTGACCAAGCAGCAAAAAATTCCAGCCATCTCTGATTGTCTCGCATGGTCATTGCATGTAACTCATCGTTTGCTCGAGAGACTCGTGTCGCGTCAAGGTTAATCCTATCTAAGAATTCGATAAAATCCTCAGGGTCCCGGGTTCCACACACGCCTACTGCTTCATTTAATGACCCTGCTTTCTTTAATGCTGTACCCCTTAATGCGCCGTATATCATTAAGAACGGCCTGGAATTATCGTATCCGAACAAATTCCAATCCATTCGGAAAATATCTAACACCGCCGTGCGCCATGCTGGGTAATTCCTTCTATCACCATGGTATTGTGGAAGTGTAGTTGGTTTTAGTTTTTCACCGTTTGAAGGTGGTGGATCCTTTTCGATATGCACCCGTGTGTCTGACTTTTGTGAATTTTGCTTGGCTAACACTTCCTTTAACTGCTTTTACAATTAAAGGAATGCCTCGACAGTTATAATAGAGGTAGTATTAGAAGCCATTTGATGATCCTGGTTGCTTGTGAGTTGAAATTTGAATAACCTATCCTGGATTTCGTCGATGCTCATTAGCTGAAGACCAAGGTAACTGAAGACTGAGGGGATAGATAGATTATATGTCACAGTTTAACTACCTTTATATACTTAGTAGCTCAAGCACTAGTACTTAAACTGTGACAGTTCACCAATATTCCATTCATGAAAATTAGACGCAACTTCTAAATATGTCATGCGTCGAGTCTTCCGCAATGAGAAAACAAATTGCTCCAATTCATCAACTTGTGCTGAAGATAATACTGCGGGTCGACCTGTGCTTTTCCTAGGACACACATGACCCGTAGTAGTCGTATATTTTACTTGACATTTACTAATCCCAAGATGCTCTGCTATTTCTTTTCGACTATGACCAGCACCATGTAGTGTTAAAATCTATTAATGTTAAAGCTTTTCTGATAGAAAATATGAAATTCTCTGTAAGTACCTGTAATCTTTGATCTCGGTTGACATTGGGCGAACGCTTTGGTGTGGTCGTTGCAGTATTCATCTCGCGAAGATTTTAAAATATGGTAAAATATATGTATATTTTTGCCCGCCAGAACACTTGCTAGTTAATATTTTCCTTAGTTCAATGCGAATAAATTGAAGTCTGATGCCTACAGGAGAGCAAATTAATAATTTAATTTTTTTTGTGTTTGTGATAAACGTAAATAATTATTGTGCGCGGCGAAAATAAGGGCTATCATTTTGTACGAAAGACCCTCCCGGGCTAATATTCTTACCTGAAAAATCGTAAAATTGGTGCGAAAGTATTATTTAGATGTCAAGCTCACTTGTAAACGTTTATCTCGAGTCAAACGTGGCGCATATTTAGGAGATATTGATGATTGTGGAGGTGTCTGCGGTAGATTCATTTCGCCTGGCTATATCCCTGCTGATCGGCAAAAGCTGGGGATAATCTTTAGGTGTGTACCAGAGACGTCATAGATGCGCCTCGCACGAACTAATCTATATTAGTAACTCTTAGATTCAACATTTCAACGAACTTGGAGTGCTTCGTATGCGAAAGCGATTTAGTAAACCCATCTGCTGCCATATCATGTGTTGATATGTAGCGAGCATCAACTTATCCAGCTTCAATATGTTGGCGTATAAAATGGTGTTTAATGTCGATATGCTTTGAACGCTGATGTAGCTCTGGATTGTTTCCAAGAGCTATGCTACTCTGGTTATCTGAGTAGATACGTGTCGTTACAATATCTTTTCCTGAGTATTGCATTCGATGCATAACTTGTTGAATCCAAAGAAGTTTTTGTATACAAGACCTGTACGCATAATACTCAGCTTCTGTGGATGATAATGATACGTTTGGTTGACTTTTGGAAGAAGCGGATATCACCCCTCCAGAGAAAAAGAATACACTTCCGCCTGTTGAGCGGCGCGTACCTTTGTCACCACCCCAGTCAGAATCACAGTAGCCATGAAGATAAGGCTTCGAGCTTTTACCATCATGCATGATACCAAGGTTCATTGTGCCCTTTAGGTAGCGAAATATCCGATCAACACCCTTCAGGTGTTGTGGAGATGGATTTGATAAATGCCTAGAGAATGCTGAGCATGCAAATGCTATATCCGGCCTAGTATGAACTGCTAGGTAAAGTAAAGATCCAACTTTTAACTGATAATGTCTTATTTCTGCTGCTGTTGCTATTGCATTACCATCATTTGGAACAAGGAATTTTTCAAATCCAGCAGCCATTGTTGTGTCAGTCGGTCGACAATTCTCAAGACCAAATATTTCAAGAATTTGATCGGCATACGCGTCTTGAGCTAGATAGGTTCGCTTTCTAAGACGATCTCTTGTTATACGTACTCCAAGAAAGTAGCTAGCCGGTCCAAGATCTTCAAGTTGGAATTTCTCCGCAAGCTTCCTTTTCAATTGATTAATTTCTACAATGTTTTTTCCAATGATGAGAAAATCGTCAACATAGGTGACAATCAGAATACCAGACTGCTTATTCAAGTGGAGACAATTTTCAGAAGCAAGTGGTTCAAAATCTACTTCAGCTAAACATCCTCGAAGATGTCTTTGCAAAAGTGTAGGAGCTTGCTTTAAACCGTACAAAGCTTTTTCAAGCTTACACACAAACTGATTTGTTGATTTCATACCTGGCTCTACCCATCCTGGTGGTATTTCTACGTAAATATCGTCATCAGCATCGCTATTTAGGAATGCTGTTACGGCGTCCATCTGCTCAACTTCAAGGTCAAATCTAGTTGCCAGAGCCAGAACAATTTTCCAAGTCGTATTACGACAAACACCTGCGTTTGTTTGAGTGTAGTCACGTCCGTACTCTTGCTCGAATCCCCTCACAACCCAGCGTGCTTTGAATTTTTAGGATCTCACCTTCTTTCCCACGTTTTGTCCTCAAAACTAATTTACCTTTTAGTACTTTCGTACCTCGAGCTAGGTCCAAACATCGAACAAGAGACCAAGTCTTCTTCTTTGCTAGTTATTGAAGAAATGAATATTTTAAATTGAAGATCATTGAATTGAGTTGTCCTTTTTGTTATGACAGAGAGCGTCTTATATACATGAGACATAACATAGTTGATATATGAAAGTACAAAAATTAATTTTTCAAATACAAAGTTGTTGAGGTTCATTATTCTAATTGCATCGTACTTTCCCGATGACAACTTTCTGATGCCAACTTCCCCAATGTAATTCTAATCCAGCATTTTGATTTCCCGAATCATATGGATTCAACAATAACAAACTTCGTTCCATCACAATCTGAGCCGAAGATTAGCATATCGTCAACGTAAACCGCAACATAGGCATTTTCTGTTGGGTGAACGAAAACGCATGGGTCGAAAGACGTGATTTCGAATCCTTTTCGTTGAAGAGATTTCAAAATACAGGAATAACATTCACGACCTGATTGCTTTAGGCCGTAGATACATTTACGAAGTAATGCACATTTTCCGGATGTACGAAATCCAGGTGGAAGTTCCATATAAATTTCCTCTTTCAATGTTCCGTAGAGATATGCCGAGTTAACATCTATCTGTTGAGGTATCCATTTATATTTAGAAGCTATTCTGAAAAGAATACGAAGACTATCATATCTTGCAACTGGTGCGAAAGTTTCATCAAAGTCGTGGCCAGGAAGTTAGCTAAATCCTTGAGCCACGAGGCGTGCTTTATAGCGTTCGATAGATCCATTCGCTTTTCGCTTCACCTTAAACACCCATTTAGATCCAACGATGTTTCGGTTTCTCGGTCGGTCAACTTCATCCCAGGTATTGTTTTGAGCCAAGGATTTCAACTCTCTTTCAACTACATCACGCCAGTGGTTTAGGTCAGGTGTTGAGAAAGCTTCATTAATTGTTTTTGGTTCTTCGTTATTATCCAATGCAGTTTGTACTGCGAGAGCCACTGCATTTTGTCTAACTCTTTCTTGAACTTTTTCTGCAATTTCTAGATCTGAAATTTCATTTTCATGTTCTTCTCGAGTGCGTATAGATGGCCCATGACGCACCGGTGAGCCATAACGTTTAATGGGCTTCGTTAACCTTTTGGGTCGACCTTTCAATTTAGGAGTTTCAAGAAATACCTCTGGCGTTTGAGATAAATCTTGCATGTCATGTAAAGTTGAATCTTCATCATTTATTGCTTGTAAATTTTCTTGTTGTACCTATGAATGGTTATCGAGGATTTCGCTAGAGGAGGGCTGGGACTCCAGTTGTATCGGATGATTTTCGTAGTCGTGGACTGCGTCATCAACTTTTTCTGGAGTATAAAATGAATTCTTGAGATTAATCGTCACTTCCCCTGAATTGAGTGGCGCAAACTTGACGCTGGGAGATTCTATCACGATGTTTTTTGAAGGAATCAATATCCGAAAAATTTTTGTGCTGTTCGTGTACCCCACAAACTTTCCATCAATAGCTCTTGGTTGTAATTTTGATCCAGAAGGTCGCGAATCCTTGTGAATATGAACGTAACAATTTCTACCAAAAGTTTTTATGTGGTATATAGTGGGTTTTGTGCCTGATAAGGCCTCATATGATGTGACGTTTTCAGGTAACTCTCACGGAGTAGGTTCTAAGGGGATTCCACAGGGTACGAATTTATGAGTAGATAAAGGAAGTAAATAAGAGATGGTACGAAATGCCCCCTAAAGAGGGAGGTAAGAGGGACGGTTAGATATAACAATAGATTCAACAATGAGTGCAGATTGAAAGGGTCTTCCCGAGGAAGAGATGAAGTAAGTATATTTTATATTTAGAAGACGTTGTGTGAAGTCAAAAGGAAGGCAAACTACACCTCATTATATACATTCCTAATTCCCTCCTACTATATTTTGGTATACCTCAATGATATCATAACAGCCTGCGATGAAAGTACATTATGTCAATATGTGATGTAGGAATTATAAAAATACAGCAAACGGAAATATAATGTTTAAAAATAGAATATGCGCAAGTGACATATGCCAAAAATAGGACGCTGTTAGCCCTAGTCCTATTTCCGTCCAATGTAACTAGCTATGACGTCACTAAGAATTACTATTCCATGATACGGTGACACGAAACGGTCAAAAGAAAGCTCGTGTGACAAAAGCTAACAATACAGAATCAACTCAAGCTAAAAAAACTAATCATGTAGAACGCTTGAACAAGCCCAGAGCTTCAAGTAACTCACCTCGTAGACAAGCTCTTGAGGGTAAACCTATTAGAAATTGAGGAATGATAATAAGCGATGAGCTGCAAGGCTAAGAGATTTATATCACGAAGAAGAAAAATTGCAGAATTTGGAACTGTAAAGAGTCTGTAATCTGAGGTTGGCTTGGAGTTTGTTTATTACTCCAAGTCAGATGCAGAGTGCTATCTATTTCTAACTAAGCGATATTAGTGTAAAAGACAATGAACACGTGTTAGCGTGTGATTGTAATAATACACTCAGATAACAGAATACCACACGGGTAGGAATATCAATTTGTGTCAATTTCATCCTAAAATGGAAGTTAGCCGATGTGGCTAGGGGATGCAATAATAGTCATGATATATGTTGCATTATTGAACATAATTATATTCCTACAAACAGTGATTGCCGTTTCCGGAAAATGCTGTTTTGGACACCAATTTTCAACATAAAGAAGAGAAAATGGGAAAAAAGAAAAGAAAATCAAGAAAGAAAATCATAAACATTGTATATACATACTACAAAATTCCATAGAACTATTCCGACAATATCCAATGAAGATATCATATTCAGATTAATTTTCTGCGCCTTGATCAATATGCCTATGATCGTCCAATGTCACGGTTTTTATAATGAAGCTTGAGCATTCCGATAGTAAAAAGGTAGTTTATAAATTCTCTGTCTGTCTAAGTTGATGTCGGTTCACCAAGTGGACCTAGTTAATAATAATATGTATAAACGTTGTTGTATCTTCAGTTCCTGGTAGCTTAAACCGGCTATTCAGGTCCCTAAGCTTTGCAGCACAAAAGAAAAGGGGTCTTCTATTCTAATGTATCACACTAGATAGAGAGTTATTGTAGTAACGTTATATTGTTATTCAACTATTCAGTTACTGATTTACGACCAATCTTCTAAACTAAAACAACTTTCTCCCCTCMTATCGAGAGGAATGGTTTCTATGTACATACGAGATATTGTTTACATTTGAATAATTACATGTAAACAAATAGGCGAATTATATGTTAGCCGAAATATAATCCTTGTTCTAAAATACACTACAAGATTCTAGATGTTTCTCTGTCTCTGTAAAAGAATCTTTAGATATCTAACATATTCTAGAATATAATAGAATGAATATAGTAGAATATTGAAATATAGAATGAGCTTACTCATTCTTATAGACGAACTTAGTKATAATACATATTATTACWTGGACTAGGGTATTAGATGCAGTAATGTCTATGTCTTACAACACTTCCCCTCAGAACTGCATCTTACAATTGTCGCTAATCGTTAATGGGTTTGTTTAGGCAACTGTTTTGTTAGCAAGTCTACTATGTTTTCATGTGTTGAAACATATTCCAATCTAAAGTTTTTATTGACATGAGAACGAATATGATGATATCTCATATCAATGTGTTTTGATCGTTGTGATATCTTATGGTTTTTGGCTTAGTCAATTGGCCCTTTGGAGTCACAATATAGAATGGGGACGTAGTTCTCTTGGAGTTCTATCAAGGCATTACGTAACCATATCATATGGCGTGCTGCTTCTGATAACGCCATGTATTCAGCTTCCATTGTTGAAAGTACAACGGCTTTCTGTTTCCTAGAGCACTAGCTTACACAAGAATTTCCTAGTTTAAAGATAAACCCTGAAAAGGAAGTTCTATCATCAAGAAAATTTCCAAAAGACGAGTCAGAAAAGCCATGCAAGGTGAAATCATTAGATTTAAGAAAATAAAGCTTCCAATCAGATGTACCTTTCAGATAACGGAGAACTCTTTTAGCTGCCGCCATATGTGATTTACCAGGATTCGAAGAGAATTGAGAGAGTAAAGTAACTGTATGGGCTAGGTCAGGTCGTGTGCCTATACAAGCATACATTAAAGTTCCTATTATTGATTGATATAGAGATGGATCATCTAATTGTTCTTCGGTATTTTCCGTTCGTAATTGTATCCCTGGTTCAAGAGGAGTCCCAACTGGATTATAGTCTATCATTCCAAATCGATCAAGAATCTTACTTATGTATGTTTGTTGATTTAATGATAAACCTTCCGATGTAATGTGAACCTGAATTCCAAGAATAAATTAGGCTATTCCAAGGTCTGTACACTCAAATTTTGAATGTAGTTTTTCTTTTATACCAGTTATATTATTATTATTTGGTCCAAAAACCAAAAAATCATCAACGTAGATAGCAAGGAAAACCCTTTTCTCGGAATTTACGAAGATACACGGATCGAAATTGGTTGAAACAAATCCTTCTTCCTTTAGAACCTCTAAGAGAGTTTCGTACCAAATGAGAGGAGATTGTTTTAGACCGTATATACTTTTTCGCAGAAGATAACATTCGCCTGTTTCCTTGAAACCGTCAGGCATCTCCATGAATATTTCCCAATCTAATTTTCCGTACAAGGAAGCAGATTTTACATCGAGCTGTCGTGGTATCCATCCTTTTTGGGCTGCTAAAGCTAGTAGAAGGCGAAGTGAATCATACCGAACGACTGGAGCATATGTATCATCGTAATCGGTGCCAGGTTGTTGAGAAAAACCTTTAGCAACAACAAGGGCTTTATACCAATCGATTGATCCATCGGCTTTGTGTTTAACTTTAAACACCCATTTACTACCAACGATATTTTGATGTTTGGGACGGGATGCAATTTCCCAAGTTTTGTTTCTTTTAAGGGAATCCATCTCTTCTTCAATGGCTTTCTGCCAAAATTTATTATCATCCGATTTCATGGCCTGTTTAAAAGTTGCTGGTTCCGATTTTACCGCATATGCCTGTTATCGTTGAGTATTTGGCACCATACCATTCCCAGGGTTAGCTTGCTTCTTATTTCGAGTACTTCTCCTAGGTAAGTCATTATGAGTTTGATCAGCGCTAGATAATTCTGTTGAATCCAAATTAATTGGTGGAACAGGAGGAGCACCTAGAAGAATAAAGCTTTCATGTGGCTTTTTAGGAGTTTTAGGAATCTAAGGTTTGTTTGAATCTTGAGCTGGTGTGAATGGTATTGGTTTTTGAACTGGACCAGGAGTTTCTATAAAATCTTCAGATATGTTTGTGAAGACGGACGATGAAGGACCAGGCGTTTCTAATGAATTTTCAGGTACTGGAGTGGGTACAGATGATGATGGAAGAGTTTGTCTAGAAGGAGGAATTACTTCAGCATAAGAAGGGATTTCTGATAGAGTTGATGATCGGTTCAATTCATCGCAATTGTCTGTGGATATCTTGTGCTTGACTCAATGTTTACCCAAAGTTGCTGTACCCGTGCCACGCCCCACCATTTCCCACACATTTTTGAATTTCACGCATAAAACCTCTCATATCTCACCCAATTTTAAAATTTTCAACTAACAAAATATGGATACTCAATTAGAAGCTGCTTTTTGAACATGTTAGACATAATCCAAATGCAAAACTAGCTACGGTGGCGCGTCAATTTCAAGTAACACGGGACCGTCTTCGGACACGAGTTGAAGAAGGTTCAGGCAAGAGAGGCCCAAAACTAGCGACAACAAAGCTTTGTCTCTAAATCTATTCAATTAAATTGGATCAAATTTACTATATGTATTTAGCCTATTATAAACGCAGCAATATAAGTTCTTTTGATGAGCCTTTTTGTAGTTGTGGCGCCTTATAAAGCGCGTGGTCCAGTTCTTCCCTACCGTGTGGGCCGTTTCTAGCGATGATGACCGTTGACTAAGAACATAATTTGCTGCATCCGTGATAAAAATTCAGATTGTACAGCAGGGCTTCTTTTATCAAGGCGATCGATATAGCGACAAATCGCAGTCTCGTCAGCAGCTAAAAGCTTTGTTGTCGCTAGTTTTGGGCCTCTCTTGCCTGAACCTTCTTCAACTCGTGTCCGAAGACGGTCCCGTGTTACTTGAAATTGACACGCCACCGTAGCTAGTTTTGCATTTGGATTATGTCTAACATGTTCAAAAAGCAGCTTCTAATTGAGTATCCATATTTTGTTAGTTGAAAATTTTAAAATTGGGTGAGATATGAGAGGTTTTATGCGTGAAATTCAAAAAAGTGTGGTAAATGGTGGGCCCGCAGCGAAACCAAAACTAATGTGGGGCGTGGCACGGGTAGTTTTGTGAATTCTTCGAATGACTATCCGATTCTAAGTTTCCTTGTGATATAAACATTGCTCCTACGATGGATAAAGAGTCTAGGGGTTACTACACCGTCAATTTTCGACAACCTATCATGTAAACATTCATGTAAATATTTCATCATCAACTCCATAATTATTTTTTGACCGAGAATTCATAATTGATTGGATGAAAAAATAGATTTTGATACTATTTGTATTTTTATTGCTACTTTCTCTTTAACCAAATTAATACCATAGTGAATTGACAACGAAAGCTGGGAAACCTGAGTTCACAAGAGAATTGGCCAACAAACATAAATTTTAAGAGTCGTTGAAAGGAAAAAAAAAAAAACACTACACGACGGAGTTAAAGAAGCCAAATAGGTGTAAAAAATGGACCAATGTAAAGACATAATTGCTCTCTCCAAGTAATCAGAACAGCTTCAATAGTAAAACCATCCAGCCGATCTGCGATACACGAATTGACAAAAAGCGATATCTATCCATTTGCAAGTCAGAAGCGAAATTGCACTCCGGCCGACGGAGTTAGGCGTAGAAAAACTGGCCCATACACGAAAGTTGGGTGTGATGCTAAACCTAAAGTAAGCAAAATTTTGAATCATCAGTCTATAGTTATGAAAGTGTAATACTAAACCAATTACACACCAGAGTCAAACTATACTTGGACTTAGCAAGTTTTGTCACCATTTGTAAAGAATTCGTTGGAGAACGTTATTGAAGCTGGAACTGACAGCAATACCTGCTAGGCATTATTGTGGCCAAATAAAGCAACGCTGGATGTCTTAAAATCTGGAAGGCAGTTGGAATCGAACTCATTGGTTCAATTCAAAGAGGTTAGCAGGACTATTTCTATTTAGCATCACGGTAACGAAACTTGGAATAGGTCAGAATAATAAGGCAGCATGAGCTTTACAGTATTTATTCTGCAGCTTCATGAAGATGTGCTTAACTTCATAGTATATGTAAAGAGACCTTAGATAAGTTTATTGAAATAATTGAATCTGAAGCTGAGCTTATACACAGTAAACACTTCATCATGGAAAGCTATATGTAGTTTATCTAAATAACCACATGTGCAGGTGGAAATTCGGACTTTGAGGAATGGAAAGTGGGAAATCACGTAAACTTTTTGTTTTCGTTATGAACCGCCTGGCATCCTTGTGTGTTGAGAAAATACCCCCCCCCTCCTTGTTAAGATGCTAGGCATAACACGTGTCATACTCTGTATGAGAATATTTGAAGGGCTTTTCTGAATACAATTTTACTTAGACATTCTACAGCTGGTTGTGGAGTACCATTCGCTTTTATGATAAACCGTTCTGAAACTAGAGTCTCTCGGAAACGCCAGTTGAAGTAGTTGATAGTGAATGCTCGGTTGATAATTCACCGTCATTCATGATCGATTGATCCGTTGTGAAGATCACCGAGAATAGTGCTGCGTTTGATTCTCCCCAGATCCGATTCTACAACTTGCATTTTTTTCGTGCACTAAAAAACCAGTCAAGGGAAATCAGTGACTGCACCATGAAGAAAAAAACTGTAGAGTACTTCATCTATTTATTCCGGACAAAGTCTTCCATAGAATATACAAAGGTCTGGAGGAGATATCAGCAGGGACACCAGGCACGAAGATAATGGTTAGGTTATCTCATTCCATGTGGATGAATCAAACTGGAAGATAGTGGGGAGGTAATCGTACAGCAAGATATCTTTTCAGTATTTGTGGGAATTCTTAACGAAGATTCATTGGGGGATGGAGGAAATAAACATCAATATATTGGTGGAGACCGAGCACAAAAAATTAAAGTTTGTGTATTTTAAATCTGTTTAAAAGCAGTGATCTGATGTGTAGGTTCACGAGCTTTTGAAGGCAGCAGTGATTGTCCTCAGTTTGAAGGTAGTGAGTGCTCTCAACAGACTTGATAGTAAACGGAGTTGCTAGGCTGAGTTCTCTCAGTTTAATAAATGTAATTTTATATGTCTTCAAGACACAGAAAATTGCATAGCAAGACCGTCTCTGCCAGAAGATAGTGAGGAGCTAGGAAAGGAAATCCTTGTGAAGACACGAATATGGATGTTACTTGGACCGTATCGTTGAATGATGATAGTATTATTTTAAGATGTGCATGTCCATACATAGCTAGCAACCATATGGCTTGTAAGTATACGTTTATGATCGGACAGCTTCATGACTCTACTGTTTGCTGTGGCTTAAGCGGCAAGAAGGGGCAAGAGTAAATTTCTCACAACCTTTCGAAACTTTGACTACATCTTCCACTGCAAGTTTTGGGGTCCATTCAATTGCGGAGAATCTAGAGGCCACGCAGCGGACCACAGCCATGGCCATAAATTTTGAAAATATTGCACCACAGGAGCAAAGATTCATCTGCTTGGTCAAAGACAACTTATCTGCATTTTATAATTTAGTTCATACTAACTAAATGAGGTTCCTCTCTCTCGAAAGTAGCGAAGTTGAATGGATATTACAATAATATA
>CACM01001871.1:0-11988 GCA_000208805.1 Erysiphe pisi
ATCACAATAATTTCAAAGACTAATACATCTTCTAGATATCTTCTGCTGTGATGAAACGTTTTCCGGAGGCTAAATTCACGGCTGTTGGGGCATTTATTTTTCTACGGTTTTTCTGTCCAGCCATTGTAGCTCCAGACGCCGAAGGTTTAATAGACTCACCCCCTTCGAAAGAAATGAGACGGGGACTGCTTCTCATAGCGAAAATAGTTCAGAATCTTGCCAATAATGTTCTATTTGGTGCCAAAGAACCATACATGTTCCCACTTAATGATTTTCTTACTCAAAATATATACAGAGTCACAACGTTTCTGCGTGAGATTTCGGTTTGCTGCTTCGTAAAATTCAAATTAATGCCTACTGATAGATCTATAGGTCCCACCAGGTACAATAGAGACTGAGATCGAAGCTGAATCTTTTGACTTTGGCTCAAGTGTTGCTTTGCATAGATTCCTATATGATAACTGGGATCATGTCCGAGAAAAGATTGGACTCCTCGAACGAAAAAGGGTAATAACCACATCAACAGATTCTGGAAAAGTGAAGGAACCAATGTCTGAAGCGCTTCGGAGATTAATAACGAATCTTGGGCCTCCGCCAATGGATGTATCATGGAATCGCCCAGCAATTTTTTTAAATAGCCCCGTATCATATTCACGCTTTCAACATTTTATGCTCCAAAACGCTGGGAGAAATACTGAATCTCTGGTATCAACCCGTGCATTATATGATGGGGGCGAAAGCAAAGATGGTCTGCCAATGATTTGCATAATATTACGTAATTTTGATACGGAGAATCTAGACTTTGAGCTATTATTATTTGGATTTCTAAAAACTGCAAGTCGTATGTGGCATAGAAACTTTGGTATTCTAGTTGACGTCACTCGCTATAATGGTCTAAATGAACCACAAGATTCGTTATTCCGAAAACTTGATCTTCTAACCCCCACAGAGCTTTCCAAACAACTTTCTAAGATATATATCTATAATATAAATAGTGTTTTTAGGAAATGTTTCCGAAAGATGCTGCGATTTACTTCTAAAAACGAAAGCAGTGCACTTCATCCCAAAAACGTTGAATACCACCTTATTGGTAGTCTTCAGGATCTTCAACTTCATTTTCATCTCAGTCAAATACATCTTCCTAAGGAAACTATTAGTGTTGTTACTGACACAAGATATGTATTTCAACCAGTTATGAGACTTTCTAGAACTAGAGGAAAAATTGAGGTTGTGCTCAAAGTCGGTGATCGATACGTGCAGGTACGAACGATAAAGAAACAAGATATTGTTCCTGGTCTCCGATTACAGGCTAATATCAATGATATATTTCCTTTATCTGATGTTGATGAAGCGCCGACCTCTATTCAAACTGAAGATGATTCTGCATTTGGCCTTCGAACAGAAAATGGCAAGATTGTGATGTATTTTACCAGTCCTAGAAAGCCTGATATACTCCAAGCCATCAGGGGGGCTCGGAGAAAACAGGGTAAAGATCTAAATAGAACAGTATCGATTGAGCGTCTTATAAAGCCACAAGATGTTCCTGGAACTCTTCTAAATATTGCCCTAATGAATATGGCTGGATCTGATGAGCTTCTTCGACTTGCGTCTTACGATCTTCTCTGCTCACTTTGCCGGGCATTCAAATTTGCGGCTGACTCTAAATTTCTAAGTACAAAGGGTAAGGATTATTCCCACAGTACTTTAATGTTTATTAACTAAAGTATAATAGGCCTCTGTGTCCCTAGAAATCCCTCTCACTTTGTAATTGATATCAGTCAACAACTTGCACAATTGGAATCTCAACTTACAGCTGATTTTTTAAATGAATTTTTTGTTGGATGGGAAAGTTTTCCTTCTTCACAAAGACCCTTAAGTCTTGCGTATATGGCGCCATGGATTCCAGGATTAAGAAGTGGCTTAATACCTAGTGATCCTGATAGCGATAAAGCACGAGATAAGGTCGCTTCAATATTTCGAAAACTTATTGACGTCGCATTATCTGATCATGCTTTAAGTACCACATTAGAGCAATGTGTATGGCCAGCCATAAGTCGCGATGAAACTTGTGTAGACATTTTCTTTGAAGAAATTATCAAAGCATCTCATGGATTTGGCTTTGACGATGAACGTACAGAAATTCTAGGTTCTATACTAAGTTCCATCGGTACTATAAGTATTCGTGGAAAATTAATTTCACGACTGAGAAAAGCTTTAAATCGAACAATTTTAAGACCTACGAGGCAGTTATCTGAGAATTCTGCTTGGTCAGAAATTTGCGTTCTTCTTCGACTCTGCCTCTCAACATCTTTTGATAGCGGTGTTCAATCTCAAATTTACCTTCCCGAATTATTCTATTTGATCACGATGCTTGCTAACACCGGATCTGCTGATGTCCGATTAACAGTGCATCGCTTGCTCATTAACACTATACATTCAATGTGCAGTACATTTCCACTAGAAGAAAGCAAACTTGTAAGATTGCGAACCTTACTCATTTCATTATCTGAAACAAAGAACAGTTCTTTGTTCAACCTTTCGGCGCGAGATGGCTCTTCTACTGCTGCAGTACAAGAATTTAATATTTCAGTTCTCCTTGCAACTGAGAATTTAGTTAAGCTATTAGCAGAAGTCAGCATTATTGCTGCTCCATCTATAGACATGTCTAATGCTTGGCAATCTCGATGGATGAGTTTAGTTGCCAGCACGGCTTTTCAAAGTAATCCTTCCATCCAACCTCGCGCGTTCGTTGTCATTGGCTGTTTGGCGCGTGAAAATGTGGATGATGACTTTCTTTATCAGGTTTTGGTAGCGTTAAGGAGTAGCATTACTCGATATGTAGAGGAGAATGAATGTGAAATGCTCATTTCTATTGTCACAGCTCTAACAAAGATGATGGAAAAACTTCCCGCCGAATCACGTTACGGCCTACAACTATTTTGGCTTGCTTTATCACTAGTTCGACTAATACCATTAGCCCTTTTCAATTATGTAGCTCCATTTCTGGATGCGACACTGAGTAATCTTTCATCAACAGGCGAATTCAAAGGGGGGCGAATGGTGGTTAACTTATTACAAGGAAGACTTCCACTTGGAGATGCTGCACTTCAATTGGATGATCTATATGGTATCCACTTTACTATGGAAAATTTTCACTTTGCAATATGTGCCTCTCTTGTAAAAGGACTTGCTAATCCAATCACCAGACCGACGGCACTTCGAATTCTACGGAAGTTTTTAGAGGTCACAAATTTGAGTGTGATTGAGGAGTCGAAAGCTGTAAGAGACCAAGCATGTATGCCATATTTATGTATTTTGATATCGCGGGCGATAAACACTGAAGAGGTAAAAGAAACTATTTGGCTTGCAGGTTTTTCAAAGACGGAAGAAGTGTTTAACCATTTTGAAATATCTGATATGATAAATTTTGATCTTGTGAAAGATAAGGAGCTGCTTCTCAACGCCTCCATAAGTATAGTCGACTTCGACTACTTGGACGATGTTGTACGTAATCGATGTATGATCTGGCTGAACAAGATTGCTGTTAAACGTCCGGCAGTGATACTACATTTGTAAGAATATGTTTTCAAATGATTTTTGCGCAGATATCTCTAACTTATTTACAGATGTGGACGTGTCACTGAAATTCTCAACAAAATTTTGATCTCATGTCAAAATGTGGCAACATTAGAGTCAGCAAATCAGTTATTGCGGACATTAACTTCAAATCCCAAGTTTTCTAGTGGTATTGATACTACAGAAATGCTACAGGAAGTTCTTGACGGCATTGGGTTTGGTGGCCTTTGGCGGTCATCCACATTTCATGTTGTCAACGAGAATGGACATCAATGTACTGTTTTGACTGATAGATTGATTCAGGTAAATATACCGAAATTGAAAATTTATTTGATTAAGCTAATTTATTTGTCATTATTAGCTTATTATAGCTTGATCATTGGTTAACATGGTGAGTTAGTACTGAATGCCAACTCAAAAAGTTTAGTAAAGTATGATATTTATGAAAAAGTTTTAGCGCTCCATTGAAGATAAAAAGATTTCTTCTATCGATACCCATATAATTTAAATGATTTTTTTGGATGATATGCCGTTCTATTTCGTTATATTCAAATAAACCCCCATTTCTCTTCGTTATCAGTCACTTCTTGACTCTACAAAATGTCATATCATTAGTTTCTACCTTAAAAAATGCCTCCAGAAATACAAATGGTACCATTAAGTTCTTAAAATTTGTGAAAGGGTTAAGTTTCTAGCATCTCCTCCCTCCCCACCCCCCCCCCCCCAAATAGACCAAGACTAATCTTTTCATGCTTTATTTTCGTCCGGTGATATTTGAACATGCAAGTATGTTTCGTAGACGGAAACTACTAGCTTTCAACCAATCATTATCTTCATCAATGGTACTATTCACTGTATTGCTACCCCGCCTCTTTCTCTGATGTCTGATTCCTTCCTCTCGTGCATTAATACCGTTCTCTATCGCACGTTCAAAAGAGCGAGTAATGGAGAATTGATGCTTCCTCAGAAATAGGCGTAGCAGATTCTCTAAAACAATAGAGACCTGCGCATTATCATGTGATGATGATGTGAAAGCAGCAAAAGGAAGGTAACATTTTTCAAACACAAGTATGTATTGAGGATCGTCAAATTGAACGTTTTTGAGTTTGGTGGTAGTTTTCAGACTAATCGCTGATTTGGGTAATAAGTGGCTGAGAAATACTTGACATAAAGAAGTATATAGCATCTCAGAGATAAATGAGGATTTTGATGATGAGATGAATAAAGTGAAAATAGGAATAGGTAAAGGGCGAATGAAATCGTACATAAGAACGAGTAAATCATTATACGCAATGAAACTTTTTGGAGATGAATTTGCAACTGTTGAAAGCTAAAGTAAAATTTTAGTGAATGATGATCGGTGATCGAAAGGCTTGGTCTGAAAACTAAAACTCACCAAACTTAATAGTCTTTGGCGAAGATTAATAGCCTCGGTGCCTCCCATACAGGAGCTAGATGTATGAGTAGAATCCTGGACATCATCTTTGTCTTCTTCCAATTTAACAGTAGGCAGCAAGTCAAAATTATTTTGTTCACTTTGGAAACCTGCATTTATGATATCAGTTCTATAAAGATTAAGGTGTTGGTTTTTTAACTCTTGTCTATCAAAGCTTATTGGAGTTTGAGTCTCGTCGGGGAAGACTTGAGGAAAGGTTTTCAAACTATCTTTATCTCCATTTGCAAAGATTGATTTCATGATTCGTCGAACTGCACTTGAATTATCAAGGCATTGAGAGAGATAACATAATATGATTGATTGGGAAGATAATTTGGATTCATGGGCTTCTTTTACCCCATTCTCAGCGGATTTGAAATGTTCCCTCTCTCTAAAGTCGATTTCCAAAACATCCAACATATATTCTAGCCATATTTTTAGGTACTTCCATCTCTTTGGGTATTTTATACTACAGTTAAAGGACCATCCAACCAGATGCCAGAAATCCTTTGCGCATCGGCTTGTGCGGCCTTGATTCGCAATGAAACATTTCAAATCGGTGTCTTTCTTTCCCTCCGATTCGGAGTCATTCAAACATAATTCGTCTTCATCGGTAGTGAGAAAAGTAGAATCTTTGTTTCGCAAAATATTATTACTCTTTGTAACAATTGAGAAGGAAAAGGCTTCGACTAAATTGGCATGGATGGGCCCCAGAATGCCAAGGACATTTCGCAGAAAGTTGAGAGATCTTGATGCGATTTCTGAATATTCTTCATCGAAAACAGCCTGATTAGTATATCGGGGATGAATTAGTAAAATACTAGCCAATTCGATATGAAAGGGTTTTGGTGCTAGAACGAATCTGTCGTGGTTGTCAAGTCGAGCAGTACCGTTGGTGATAATACTGTTCAGGAAGTCCAGCGCGTTGATGTCTATCACTCTTTAGTCAGAAAAGAAAAGCAATTTATCGGAAACAGGTAAGAGATGATTTGTTTATAAATATAGTTTTAAGCTAGTTTTAAGGATGTGATATGTTAAATCAAAGGTTCGGGAAGTATTACAAAGTCCTTCGTCGAATAATATGTGACAGTGTCGATGAATATTATGTGTAATCGGCCTAGATTTTCTATACGGAGACTTTTGGATTGGCCGAGACATTAGCTATATTTAGTTGTAATGCGCCAACATTTAACTTTTCCCTTCCATGAAAGAATAAATAAAAACGGGAAGCTTTGGACTTTTGGACATCGTTTATTGATTGTTATTAACCTTGATGTTGACCATCAACTCTCGACTTCCCCACTATCGTTATGTGAAATACGATACGAATGGTTTGTACATTTATTGAATCAGGAACAATCTGTTTCACTGACGTTATTTGAGGACTAATTGCTCAATATCCGAAATGGAAGCGATTGTCTGTATTCCGATTACTTAAAGTAAAATGTTGGTAAATGGCTTTTTCATAAAAGCTATCGAACTAATGTGCTACGTTTAGGGCAGCTATCTACACTTGAGTGCTCAACTTATCAACTCCACAATCCCTGGCATCATTGTTCCTGTACTTCTTTGAGTACTTGCATACTACTTTTAAATAAAGACATCTTAGGCAGTGACCTGAATGTGGCGTCCTCTAAATATACTTTCTCACCTTTACTTTCCGCTGTTGGAAAGTTTTGGGKTTCATTAGTTTTGATAACCTTAACTGGACGATCGTCATCAAATGGTTGGCTCCACTAATGGCCTCTAATTAATACGAGCGCATCCCGGAAGAATGGCCACACAACAAGAATGATCATTATCAAAACATCTAAACACATATCTCATCCTCGAAGAAGGTTTCCATCACCGACTACCATTTCACGTATATAGATTGGATCAAATTATCTTGTAAATCTTTTCTTTACTTGTCAGTGGGGGAGGCTAGAAGGGATGAATGGGCAGCATAGATCAAGGGAGCTCAGCAACGGACAGGATGAAGCAAATGAGAGGAGTTGAGGTCGGTCAAAGACTATTTTGTATTGATTGTTTGTCTGAACAGATGCCAAGGAGACGAATACAAGTCGGCAGGGACTAGAAACGTTCAGCCTGGGATCCCAAAAATGCAGGGTTTGTCCATGCCTACTATCAGGCCTGCGTGCATTAGTTTGGCTGCTAGCCTAATATGGACTCGGTCCACCATCTATCAACGCTTTACCCGATTGAGAATTAACACATCACATGTGTCTTTGTCCTGTAAATTGTTATACACCTTGTCGGGATTTCGAACACAATAGGTTCGGTTGGTTAATATCTATGCACTATTCAATCACATCATTATATATCTGATAAATTGGGGTCCATGTGATGTTTAGAGAAAGACTATGATTATGACTGTCTATATTGTTGAAGGTTACAGTTCGATTAGGATAGAGCACGTTGTCAAAGCTATTATAAGTAAGGCCAAGAGAGATAAAGCTTAGTATATTAGGAATAATTCAATTTTTAATTATAGATGTTTTTTTTTTTTTTTCATCTTCAGCTCTCTATGTAAAATACTCTCATACCGACATATGTTAAATACGTCGGAATTATCAACACTATGAAACACTGAGACTATTCTGTAAAATAGCCCTTCCTAACACCAACTCTATTCATATAGGGCACTTGGAGTGGGTATCTCAACATAAACTCTGGGCGAAGTCGTTTCTAGAGTGAAGGGGTTGTGAATTTATTTGAAATAACTGTAGGGCAGAAGTCATCTGTTGACAAATTTAGAAATTCAGAAATTATATTGGATAGTAAACCATTTTTAATGCACTCTCTTATAAATGATAGCTTTTCTGTTAATACTCTTTTTGACACAGGCTGCATGCCTTATTCTGCCTTGAGTGAAAATATAGTTCAAAAGCACAACGTCCCACGTATCCCTACCAATCTCACACAGTTATACCTAGCGCAAGAGAAAAATGATTCTCACTTTATAACTCACATCACACATGCTATTCTTGATATAAATGGTCATAGAGAAAAGGTCTGGGGATATATAATTAAGGACCTGCACTATGATTTAATCCTTGGGAAAGGGTGGGCGGAACAAAACAACGTCACCTATGTAGCCGATAAGCATATTATTTCTATAGGGCATGGAAATGATAGTATCATAATCCATGAAGATGRCTGGTTAAAAAAAAATCATATTCTAAATAAAACCCAATATATTCGTGAAGGTAAGCTGGTATCAGCGCTAGCCTTTGCCTCCTTTACAAAACAGGCATATTCTAAAGGACAACCTATTACTTTGGCTTCCGTTACGATTACAGATATCAACAAAGCATTGGAAAAATTGAATAGAGCAAAGGTCAATACCACCATAGCCGCAATCCGTCAAAAGCTACCAGAAAAAATCATAGGGTCTGAAACCTTGTTTTTAGCAGATAGCTCAAATACCCTTCCTCCTCGCCGATTAGGGCACGATATGGAGATTAACTTAGAAGACAAAATACCACCTTATAGACCACTTTATGAAATGTCAAGAGAAGAGCTATTAGTATTAAGAGAAACCCTTTCTGGGACGATAAAGGTTAGTAAGGAGATCCCATGCTCCAACTGGATCGATAGGATTCATTTCTATTAACTTCCCTAGTTGACTTTGGTGTATAGTCTTTCTCATATTGTATGTTTTTCGATTATTACTCTCTAATTCACCAAAATAACAACTCATAATTCTATCTGCCAAATTATTTTGCACTGAGAAATAAACGTTGGAAATTAGAAGTAGCTACTCAGGTAAAATCAAATTTCACATAGATAAGCCTTTCACAAGATGATAAAATTGACAATTTATGTCAAGTTTGATAACTTAGCAATAGTTTGAAGAGTATGTAAAAGTCCAACAAACAATTATAGCTCTTAAACCTCTCAGTTTTTAATTTAAAATAATTCTGATATGCTTCTGAATAGTATTGTGTATCATTGACGTCCATTTCCAAATTTTGAATTTGAATTTAAATTAGCAATTCCATCTTACTGTATCAAGTGGCAGTATTTCATCAAAACTAAATAATGTTCTAACTACACAAACTCCAACTTTTATAGTATCTTCGAGTGTGTAGATTTACGATTCTAGGCTTGCTATCTAAGGAAGTTTTTATTTCTGCTTAGAAGTTGACATATGAAAATCAATAAATAATAGAATTAATATATATATTAATATTGTTCAATACAAAATAATTCCGATTCGAATTTCTCAAAGTCCTTGTAGTTGCTAGAGGTAGCGAAAAGGTTAGGCTACTTGTTTCTAAGTAACCATTTGGGCTTGTAATGTAAACTGTAAACATCGAATGTAGGAGAGATTTTTTCGTCATCCTGCATTGGAAGCAACTTTTAGCCCTGTCCAGCGTAAAGTCTAGAACATGTCGGATTTTTGAAGGATAAAAACTTTCCTTGCATCAAAATAACGTTTTCCAGTTGTTGGTCCTCATGAAAATCCATGTCCGGCATAAGATCCGGATGCGAGAAATCAATGTTGTAAAAGAATTGTGCATCGGAATGAAACTTTAGCGTAAAATTATCCCTACAATGAAATATAATGCCCTGTCTAGCGCGGTTTAAATCCTTATTTTTAAGCCAAACAGCAAGGTAAAATTTAAAGTTTTTACCTGTTTTATGGCTCGACATAGTAAAACCTATACTTTACAATACTTTTGCCTGGAACCTCTGTGTGTTTCGCTAATTAAATAAGCGATTTCTAACAACTGCTAATAGCTAGCAATAACTGGTGGGGCAAACATTTTTTCCGCCGCGGAGAGTTAGTTTTCATTGAGTTAGATGCGTGATTTTTGACCAAACACTTAGTTTCCCGTATCTATCGCAGAACAAAAATAATTTTTAGTCGAAAGTCTTTTTTTATTTTTTTAWTTTCATAAGACAAGATTCTACCGTAGCATGGGTGTATGTAGTGGCAAAGGCATTGGTCGACTCAATTATATTTTCATAGAGCTCTTTCTTACTGAGTTTTTGGTGACGGTTAAGAAGCTCTGTAATTGCTGAGTTTTCACTGGCGATGAATAAAATGAGACTATATGTAGTGATACAGAGATGTAGATGAATATTTGGTCCAGGAGTTTGTACATTACCCCTAAACATTTGTTTACATCAAAATATCTGTTGTACGGGAAACCAAATAGAAGGAGTAGAGCATTGATTGGCTGAAAGAAGGCTGGCGTGCAGGCAATCTACATAAAAATTACTCTTTTTGGGGGGTTAGATAATTTGTTTGGCCCTTGGTTAAATGAGGTGTTACAGTAACCTAACTACAAGAGAGGTTGAGTGATAGCAGGATCCATCAAAAGGTAAGATTCGTCTACTTGAGTCTGAGAGTTGTTGATGCCAAAGCTTTCCATGGTAAATTTTGAGGTAGTCAATGTGTGCAGTGATGATGAGATGAATGTGGGTCGGATGGCTTAGTGGTAAGCCATCCGGGCTGGGTTCTCCAAGTAGAATGGACACCTGCCCCACATGAAACAGAGAAAGCCGCTGGTTCGAATCCAGCAAACTTCACATGTCTTCGGACACCTTCTCACACCTTCTCATCGAACGGATTACATGTTGATTAAGCGTACAATCGATTGGACAGACTGAGGTTTTTCTCGATTTTCCCTTAGCCGGATACACATGGTAGAGAGTGGGTGTGTAAACGTTCACACCTAGGCTGTGGTATCAGTGAATGCTATCATGTATGATTGTTCAATAAATTGTCAATAAATTGTCAATACGTTTGAAATTCTATGTATGGCAAATCCTATGGAATCGATCCATCATTGATGATTCCAAAAAAAAAAAAACAGAGAGTAAAAGATGGAATGAATTGGGTTGTGTGATGGTGGGGGGATCTTCTGGACTCGTGAATTTGAAGATATCCAATTTGGTTGATTGCATTTCTCACCGACTTTACAGCGTGATTTGATTGACTCTCTACCCCTGCCTACATTGATATTTTAGCGCATCTACATGTAATTAGAGCCAGGATACTGATATCCATAATTTAAGATGATTGGCAAGTTATTTAAAATAGCGCAGAAAATAAATTTCTCCGGCAGAATCTATATCTACATGAACAGGGGACTACAGTCATCACTTCAGGCGGCTATCGGTGTCACCCGCCAGAAGAAAACTGTACCTACGTCATCTATCTTTCCCTGTGGTGCCGGTGGGAATGCGGAATGCGGGGCTTAGAACTCATCTGTGAAGATAATTCCCAGCATTTTTGACAGTATATATATGCCTTCTCTCCAAATTTCTTTTCTGTACTCACTAGCTAATCCTTCCATTCACATTTATCTTAGATCAAGCCGCTCTCCTCAAGATCTACGCTTCTTGCTCCCTGTTGGTTTTTAGATTCCCAAGAACAAAATGGTTGTTCAGGCGATTAAAAGGTACGTCGTCTGTTACATATCTCATTGTTCATGGGTGGTCTCTAGTTCATCTAGTAGATGATTTCAGTCACCCATCCCAATTCCTGGATTCAAACTAACACAAGATTGTTGATTGTAGCAAATCCGACTTCATTCAAGCGATTCAATCAAATGAAAACGTTGTCATCGATTTTTCTGCAACATGGTGTGGACCATGCAGAGTCATTTCACCTGTTTTTGAAAGGTATGGCTGACGATCGAAGTCAAGTTTAAAAAACGATACATTTACAAGTGATCAATGACTAATTCCTTCTTCTGTCAGATTATCCGATCAGATACTAAGGGTTAAATTCTTTTCGATGGATGTAGACGAAGTTCCCGATGTGGCTGCGGAGATGGGTGTCAGGGCAATGCCCACGTTCATATTTTTTCGTAAGGGCGAAAAAAGTGATACATTGTTGGGTGCGGATCCAGGAAGCCTAGAAAATATGATTGAATTGAATAGTCGGTTTTAGAATAATCAGTTAACAGGAATTCATCACTTTTCTTTTCCTAGTGAATTCGAAATTCGTATTTTGTTTT
>CACM01001867.1:0-15713 GCA_000208805.1 Erysiphe pisi
TCCACAACTACTTACTGGTCGTGGGACCAAAACTTGAGGCCCGTCTACGGTGACACATCGGTGAAGCATTCAGGGCCTGCTCCCTACTGATGCTGATGCTGTGCGAGTACTTACTTCACCGTTCATTCTACCTCCGGAGGGACAAACCTTTTTGGAAGATATATCAAAATAAAGAGTAGCGGGAATATTTAATGATCGCTGGTACTGACTGCCATGTGAACAGAGTATATATTTATATATATCAGTGAAATTCTAAAAAGGTCAATGAGCATGAACTATGCTGCCGCCTAATAAATAATCTGACGGAAGCTCATTATTTTGGATTTTCGTACAGCTTCAATTTAAATCAAAAGAAGTTTTTTTTTAAAAAAAAAAATTCTGAAAAAAACTGAAAAAGGATATTTCCTTAGTCGTGCCAATAATCGAGAGTCAGTTCCGCGTCTCTAATCAAGGGTTTGATGATACAACTTAACAGTTTAAACACTTTACCCCTTTGGTGGATGATTATTGTCGAGGGACGAACCGTGATATGTGCTTACCAAAAAAATGGCTCCAGATTTTGCAAACTTTAAGCGACTCCAATCATACACAACATCGCAGTGCTAGTGTATAGTGGCAGTGCGTATCAATATTGTTGTCAGGGGGATGGCCTTCAGATTTAAATAAATAACCATACAAGCGTACATAGACACCATTACTTGAAATACATTTTTAATTCGTTTTTACAACATTAATTTTGATTCTTATTTCTTCGTCTTAGAAAAATTTAGAAATTTAAAATTTATCATCCTTCTTGAGATAATGTCTTCAATTGTGATTACTCTACCCCAAACTGATGCATCATCATCCGTTCCTACATCTTTTAATCCGGAACAACCAACTCAGGAATATTTATCTAAAATCACTCATCCAACTAAGCTCCCTTCTCTTGATTACAATGACGCAAAAGGAGAATTAAATAAAAATCTAGTCGATGGCGACCACGGTTTTGATTGCTCGATTTCAACAACCGGAAAATCAGAAACCAACGACAATCGTGTCGATTTGAGAGTTTATTTACGTTGTGGTCTTGGTCGAAAATACGAGGAAAAACCATTGCTTGGAAAAAAGAATATAGATCTGGCTCTAGGATGACGAATTGCCCGTGGAAAGCTATCTTGTTTCGTCCTAAGGAGCGTGTAGGGTGGACTCTTCTTGTAACAAATCACCATCATAACCACAAGCCAAGCGAAGAAATTTCGCCTCCTCAATTCTGAAAGCTTGATGAGGTAGCCCTGTAAATAATTTCGGAAACTATCCGATACGAAGCTACACCAAGCTTCATCTTAACAAAACTTCTTGAGTAAGGCCATCGCACTAATATGACTGATGTAAAAATTTACCATTTATAAGTTTAAAGAGTGATCTTTGGGTGGAAAGGCTAGAATCCATGCACTTTTTCGATGAGCTTCAGAGGTGAGAAAGTGCATCCTGTCTTTCCTCATTCCACCGATAATGAGTATTCAATAAAGTACTTTTATCGATATACAGTATCAGCTGGAGGCCACTTGGAGCATCTTTTTTTTTTTGCTCAGCCGTACTCAATTGAAACGCTAAAGGAACATCCGGATGTTCTCATGCTTGACTGCACCTATTAAACCAATGCTTTCAACATGCCTTTCCGTCACATCGTAGACATCAATAGTATGGACTAAGTCTACGAAATTGCCTTTTTCTTTTCTTTCAAATGAGCAAGAGCTTAGTTATAATTTTCACTATTAAATCTTTATCTGAACTTTTCGCTTTCGTAAATCTTTCACCGCGTTTCCTTGTTACGGACAATGAGAAGGCACTTAAAAATGCATTAAGATCCCTCTTTCAAGATGTGCCTCAATGACTAAGCCAATGGGATTTGTCAAATAATCTAGAAGGTAGAGTAAATAGTATGTGTGTTATGATTATAAGACTATTGAGGGCTTAGAAACTACCTTTGAATTAATAAGAGATTAAGATATGAGTGTAAAAAATGGTTGATTACTGTTTCTTATATTGAATCAAATCATCAGTTAGCTGATAGTCTTTCAAAGGTCTAATCACCAGTTCAAGTCTTTGAAGTTTGATTAGACTTACACACCAGATGAGACGAAACTGATCGTCAGGGGGAGTGTTGTGTTTCAGTTAGTGCGCAAGGGTACCCCGATATATTATAACATAGGTCAGTGCTTCGCAATGGTGCTGTTGTGAATAGGATAGAACTTCATAGAACTAGATAAAACAGGAACTGATAGAATACAGTAGAATGGTGTAGATACGTAACTACCTCTGAATTAGTAGCAGAGGAGAAGTATAAAAAGGGAAGGACTGTCATATAATTAGAATGATAACCATATTTTACACTCATATCTCAACCTCTTATTAGTTCAAAGGTAGTTTCTAAGCCCTCAAAAGTCTTATAATCATAACGATGTGGCCTCTTGAGCCAGTCATAGAACAAGACCAAAGAGTACTTGCAGAGTGCTTAGAGATGTTCCAAAGGAAATTTACAACATACTATATTGCAAAAAAATAGGATAAAGAGTGAGGTTTCCTTCTGCATACAATCTGTAGTTCAAACTTGTACTCTTTCATCAGCTTTAGATTTTATAGTTATTATTTATTATTGTTTACTGTGGCGATCATGAAAAGTTTAGCGAGACTCTTTATATTTCTCTCCCTAAATGGCAAGGAGAGCGCTGGTGCTACCGCTTTTCCACGTAATSTTACACTAAGGGATTCGCCGAACATCCGTAGCCATTTCCGAGAAGAAATTTGTAGCGCTTAGCCATCGAGCTAATTCTTTTGCACCGCTATATTTATTTATTATTTATTTATCGTTTAACGTCTACGGGAAAACCACCTTTCGATGGTCGCCTATATGCCTCCCTAAGGGCGAAAGACGCGCCAGATTACTCCAAAGAATAATGGCGTCTCACAGAGTTTTACTCATTAATTCTTATGAAAAGGCTGTACCTTAGCCTCCTCCAGATTGTTTCTGCGCCAGTAGTAGCTAGTTCTAAATCTATTTTTTTTATTTTTTTTATAACTGTTATAATCCTTCTCCTTCACCCTAAGTCTCGTGCCTAAGTGGACGCAAAGGCTAATGCGCCGCTTTCTGTTCCTAGCAACCAGTCAATCGCATCCTTAGTCCGACGTTTACCAGCGGCTTTATGTGCTTTGTGTCGTGTAATCCTATAGAAAAAGAAGTGCTCAGGACTTGTTGGTGAACCATATTCGCACGAGTGAAAACTATAATGGTGAAAGCGGACATGATATTGTTTGAAGTCACCGTGACCTGATCTTGCTGCTATTAGTTTACTGAGTGTATTTCTGGCTAAAGTAAGTTCGCGTGGATTGGGGCGAAAAGCAATCTCTAGCCTCTTGTAACGTAAAGGTGCGTGTTTTTCCCACCAATCTTCAGAATCTTTTGTTATTAGTGTCCTTGCAATTTCCTTGGATGCGGCGAAGCTGTAGCCATGTATAGAAGGGACTAGTAACTTGGACCCAAGTTTCGCCAGTCTATCGGCTTCGTCGTTTCCCAAGTTGTTAGAGTGCCCTGAGATCCATTCAAATGCTACCATACCTAGGGCCTCATGGGGTAGTCTTCTTCTCAATAGCCAATCTTTCTGGAACTGACGGATCCTCAAGGCTTGTACTTGACTTGTCAAAGGAATGCGCCCATTGCCGATATCTACAGCAGTCTTACTTTCCGAGAAAACAATGAGATTTCTTGCAAAATGTGTTGGACAATTTCTAATTATTGCCCCGATACCTTCTGCTATTGCTGTTATCTCAGCGTCCACAGCTGCGGCGAAGTTGTGGAAGCGGAACTTTCCTGAGATTATCTTCTGACCACCCTGATAGGCTATATAGCCCCTCCCCAGAAGAGTCTTCACTATTGCAGGACCCGTCGGTGTATAGGTGAATATCGTGGATCGATGAGCAGATTGATTGCTGCGGAGAAGGAATAGTTTTTAACAATAAATAATAAAGGGATGTCAGAGTCTTGAGGTCCAGGGAGGAGGTTAGCTAATTGGGTTAGACGAGTATGAACTTGCTCAAAAGCCCTCTGCCTTAATGGGTGTAGCTCGTCTAAACTCCAGATTCGAAGTGCCTGACGAATAGATCAGGGATCAAAATTAATACTTCTTTTACATTTCTTTAGAGCCCGGTAGGCTTTGCAGCGAAATCGCGTAAGTCACGTAAAATCAACGAATGTCACGGTTTTCAGACAAAACGCTTATGCAATTTTGTATATACAGTCTATTAGTAATTAAACTCTAGGGATCTAAACCTCATCAGCAAAGGAATCTATTAAATAGATTGATAAATATGTTGTCATCTTCTAGACACTTCCATGAAATCTCGCTCCAATAACATTATAATTGTTTTAAGAAGATTCTGGAATAATCTACTTGTGCACGTGATCTGATTGTGGCTTCCATAATATCTATGCCTACGCTTGCCAGCGTAGGCTTGAGGTATTCACCGGCTTATCAGCCGCTACAACGAAATCATGATGGGCCATTTTAAAATCTCTGTAAAAGTGGAGGATTGGCACATAATTTATAGAAATATTATAGACATGGTTTGTGAGGAAAATAAAGTAATGCCTCGTTAACATGATAGGTTCCGAACAAGGTCTTCATTTCATGTATTAGAGATTATTACATTAATGATTAGGGTCTGCCACCTAAATCAATCTGGGCACGTCAGAATGTTACAGTATCGAGGTTATTACACTAAAGAGAATCACCTTATTGAGGGATTGCCGTAAAGACTCCAGATTTTCGGCGAATCCCTCTGTGCACACGCTTGCAAACTTCAGGCGACTCCAATCATACACAACATCGCTGCGCTAGTGTAGTGACAGTGTGTCAATATTGTTGTCAGGGGGATAGTCTTCGGAATCAAATRAATAAACTTAAACTAAAGTAGGTACAAGAATTACATCTTTAACTCGATTTCACGACATTAATTTTCAATCTAATAACTTTTTCTTGGAAAAGCCTAGATATTTAATATTTATCACCCTCCATGAGACAATGTCTTCAAATGCAATCATTCTGCCCCTAACTGATGCATTATCATCCGTTACTCCGGAATGTTGTGTATAGCAATATAAATTAGTACAAGGTATACCGAGTCGTGTGTGCAGAATCATGTACGCCGAGTTGGGTAAGTCGAGTTGGCTAATTTTAGACGTGTGAGAGGCGTCATATGTTACAAGGAGAGTCGTCGCATGATAAAGATAAAATCATGTCTACGACTCACTGTACAAACATTGATGTGATTAACTCAGCCCATGGCTGCAAGTGGGTGTAATAATAGAATCAAGGGTATTAGGAAGATGAACACATTTTAGGTATATAATTAGGATACATCACCTACATAGTAAATTGACAGCTAGAAATCTTTACTTTTAATCTATCTAACTATTTTGATACTCCAAATAAATTCTCACTAAATTACATTATACTCGCAAGGTTAGCTCATTGCACTATTTCCTTACTCATAACTGTAACAGAACTAAGTTCCAAGATAACTCTTTTCATATATCCAAAATCCAAACTCTTATCTCTATATCTCTCTTTCATCACTTCAATAGGTTATGAGCCCAGATTAGCGCTAGAAAACACCGCACTGTCAAGATGCCTGAAGATCAAACCTACTCTAGCCAGATAAGTGTCATCCCCAGCATATCATCAATTAAATACGAAAGATTACCTATTTTAATAGGCAGTGAAAACTACCCAAGATGGGCAGGCAGCTGGGAGATAGCATTTGATGCTATGGGGCTTTTGGAATTTCTGACAGAAAATGAGGCCGAACCGTCAGAYAAAAACTCAAAAGAATGGAAAAATTGGAAAGTGGCAAACAAACAACTTCGAGGAGCACTATTAAATGCAGTAGATGAAACTCTTCAAACGGTTTTAATCGATTACCTGACTGCAAAAGATGCTTGGGACCAGTTCAAAGCACGATAAGATCGAGAAACTGCAAGCTCAACTATTTCACTTCTTAGATCAATAACAAACATTTCAATTCAAGACGGCGAGAAAATACAAGATTTCATCACAAGATTTAACGACGCTTGGAACCGTCTTCGAACCCGTTCATTAACGGCTAAAACATCTCTTGCTTAAGTTTTTGAAGACCTAACTTCTTCTGAAGACACCAAAGGCGTTTTCTTACTGAATTCACTCCCGCCAAGTTTTGAAAATGTTATCGATAACCTTATCACTAAAGAGCTAATTTCGTATAGCGATGTATCGGCAAAACTTCTGGATATGTCAGAGAATCGGCAAAATAAAGTTCCCGATGACAAAGCATACAATGTTGCAAAACCCGACGAAAAAGAGTGCTCGTTTTGTAAAGCAAGAAAATATAAGTATCATGGACACTTTTTCTCAGAGTGCAGAAAACTAAAAGCACATAAACAAAAGAAAATAGAGAAGCAAAGTAACGCCAAAGTAGCACAGGAAGCAGCTTCGAATGATAAAACTAGTTCTAATGAAGAAATTATTGATACTGCTTTCGTTGCTAAAGATTTATCATCCTCAACCTGGATATTCGATACTGGCGCTTCTGCTCACATGACAGGATGTCATGCAGACTTTTGCAGCTTTACACCACTTAGCGGCCTGAATGTCAGGATAGCAGACAACTCTCTTGTTCCTGTCACTGGAAAAGGAATTGTAAAACTAAATTTTCGAAACCGACAAAATGAAAATCTTAGTACAACTTTGCAAGATGTATTATTAGTTCCCTCATTCGGACAAACACGTCTTTTTTCTTGGAAAGCTGTTAGTGATAAAGGATTTGAAATGTTTGGGGAAGGGAATGATTTTATATTAAAAAACAAATCAGGACGAGAAGTACTGTGGGCAAAGGCAAGGAGGAAAGCACATGTGATACAGATAGTAGAAAATAATGCACATTTTTCATCCTACTACGAGCTCCACAAGGCATTAGGACATCCAGGATTAACAACTCTGAAAAACCCTTCTAAACTGTATGATCTTCACTCAACCCTACCCTTACCACCTACAAACTTTCACTGTCCTACTTGCGAAATATCCAAGTCTAAACATTTAATTCCCAAAGAATCCCATGATAATACCACCAAATCATTTGAACTAGTGCATTCAGATCTTTCAGGAAAGTTTTCTATTCCTTCACTTGGAGGAAAACATTACTATATATCATTTTTTGATGACTACACTCGCTTCCCTTGGGTCAAGTTCTTGAAAACTAGAGTTGAGGCATCACAACAAATTACAAATTTTGTAAATTTTGTAAACACGCAATATGATGTAAAAATAAAACGTTGGAGAACTGACAACGGCGGAGAATTCATCAATAAAGATGTATATAAACTTCTTAAAGAAAAAGAAATTGTACATGAAAAAATCACACCATATGAGCATGAACGAAATGGAGTTGCCGAAAGATATAATCAAACACTAACAACAATGGCAAGGACATTAGTCATGAATTTTGGACTCTCGACTCTGGGCAGAAGCAATTGCTACTGCCTGTTACCTAAAAAATCGCCTTCCTCATGCACGGCTATCCGAGAATACCACGCCATATGAGGCACTTCAGGGCAAAAAACCCACAATACACCATCTTCAACCTTTCGGTAGAAACTGTTATGTTCACATTCACAAGGATCCGCGACCTCCAGGAACAAAACTTCTCCCAAGAGCATTAGAAGGAAAGTTTGTGGGATATACGAAAAGTAACAAGATTTTCCGAATTTGGATCACTTCAAAAACCAAGTTATTGAATCTCCCACCGTCAAGTTTGCGCCACTCGATTTAGAGGAAGTACAAATAAACCTTGAAAATTCGAGAAACTTTTCAAAATCAAATACCTTGAATCTAGAATCTCCAGATGCAAAGCCTCAAAAAGACACAAATGAAAATCAAATCGACGAAATTTCTTTATCATTACCAACTCCTGAATCTTTTGAAGTTCCTGGTGTCAGGAGTTGCCCTACTTTCCGGGATTTATTAACAACACATGATGAGCTTAGCCTGCATCAGACAAGGTTCTGTTCACGTGATAATAGCTAAGACTGACCCCACTTTATAAAAACACCAAATACCGTCTTCTAGATAATTCTATCTTGCTCTTTGAGATTCTATTGTTCTACTATGCATTATCGTTCTATTAATTTCTTTATCGTTCTATCGAGCCTTTATATTTAGTTTAGCTTCAATAGAAACTCATGTATATAAAGGAGTCTCTTTACTATCTCTAATCTCCTCAGATTTGAGTCCTGTACATAATCTTGTTACTATTCTTGAAGTACTCTTGTTACATAGACTCAAGTAATTTATATCGTTGATCCAATCTTGCCCGATCTTGTCCTTGTCCTTGATCTTGTCTTGTCTTGTCTTTGTTCCTTGTCAAACCCTCAGACCTCGACACCTGGATCATTCAATGAACCCTCTCAAATAACAGGCCGATCAAAAAGACCGTCAAAGCCTATCAAACGGTATGGCTCTCCTATACCACATGGTAAGACGATACGACCTCGAGAAGAACATGATAAGGAGTACAGAAATTTGTTTGTTGTCGAGGAAATTCAAGATAAGATTGAACAAAATGTAGTAGCCCTATCGGCTCAAGCTGCTCTTAAAATAAATGAGGAACCAAAAAACATCGAGGAAGCTCTTTCACGTGTAGACAAAGACCTATGGCAAGAAGCGATTAAGAAGGAACTTTATTCACTAGCTGAAAACCATACATGGGATGAAATTGATCGACCCTTAAATAGAAATATCGTCGGATCTCGATGGGTATTTAATATTAAACGTCACTCAGATGGATCTATCGACCGCTATAAAGCAAGACTAGTGGCTCAAGGATTTAGCCAACTTCCTGGTCACGATTTCGATGAAACCTATGCACCTGTTGCACGGCACGATAGTTTAAGAATACTTCTGAGAATCGCATCTCAAAATAAATGGATACCTCAGTAGATGGATTTAAATTCCGCTTACTTGTACGGTACCTTAAAAGAAGAAATTTATATGGAACTTCCGCCGGGATTCCGCACGTCTGGAAAATGTGCTTCACTTTGTAAGTGCATATACGGCCTTAAACAATCAGGTCGTGAATGGTACGTATGTATTTCAACTTCCCTTCAACAAAAAGGATTTGAAATCACTACTTTTGATCCATGCGTCTTCGTTCATCAAACAGAAAATGCCTATGTATCGGTACACGTTGACAACATGTTAATTTTCGGACCAGACAATCTATTTCGCAAAAATCTCAAGTTATCAATTGGAAGAGATTTTGATTGTAAAGATTTGGGGAACGCAAATTATGTGCTAGGTCTAGAGATTATATTAGCAAAAAATGGCATTCGACTCTCCCAACAATGTTACGCATAGAAAGTTCTTTCCCGATTTGGCCTCGAGAATGCTCATAAAGTTAGTACTCCACTTGACCCGAACATAACCCTCTTTAAAGGATGTGAAGAGGACTGTCTCAAAAATATTAAAGAATATCAAGCCATCATCGGATCACTAATGTACCTTGTAATTGGAAGTCGACCGGATCTTGCTTTCACAGTTACACTCTTAAGCCAGTTTTCATCTTGTCCAAACGAAAGTCATTTAAAAGCTGCAAAAAGAACATTTCGTTATCTTTCAGGAACTTTTGATTGGGATTTACTCTACCCTTTCGAATCAAAGAATTTTCTAGAAGTTTATGCTGATGCATCATATGCGGATGACCCACATACCAGAAGTTCGACGTCTGGATATATAATTCGTTTCGGTGATGCCACCGTATCTTGGAGCAGTAAGCAACAGCGATCTGTAGCACTATCTACAACCGAAGCCGAATATATGGCCATGTCCCTAGCTACTCGACAATTATCCTGGACCAAATTTGGATTAGATCAATTATGCCAAAAGTATGAAGCATTACTTTACACTGACAACAATGGAGCTCGAGAATTAGCCCGGAACCCTCGAATTCATAATCGCTCAAAGCATATAGACGTACATTATCATTTTGCTCGTGGAAAATATAATGAAGGCAAGTTCGAATTACTCCATGTTAAGTCAGCAAATAACCTCGCAGATCTCTTGACAAAGGGACTGACAAAGACTGTTCATCATCGGCTTGCTAACTATATCAAATGTGCCAAGCGAGGGCAAGTGTTGTGAAACGACGCTAATCACATCTGGTATATTTACCACGTGATATACATGGATTAAAAGGGGTAAACAGATTAGACCCCGGAAATCATTATCATCATCAGAATATTCTGGAATTTCCTTTTCCTTTAATTAGAGCATTCTCTATATCATGAGCCAGACAAGTAGTTAAGTCTACTGTCGCGCGAAGTGGTAGAGAACTTAACTGATGGCGAGTAAGAATTTCTAACTTAATAGAAATCCATGCCATGCATCTCGTGACTAGTCTTTCTAGACCTTTACCAAAGACTGAGAGTAGGGCTATTGGTCTATATGAGCTAGGGGTAGTTATATCTGCCTTATTAGGCTTACCAATAATCGTTAGGATAGCTGTCCGAAAGCAACGAGGATGGTACCCAACATCGCTGTATGCTTGATAAATTTCATGATATTGTAAATAAATTTGTTGAAGCGTCAGAAGAAAAAGATGGTTCCTGGGCGCGGCGACAGAGAAGATGAGACGTCTTCTTTTCATAAAATTTAATAATTCAATTCTACGGCTCATCTAAACTTATAATCTGAATTAGAAAAGTTTCTTAAAATGTAGCAGCGTGGGATAATTCGCCTTAATTGACTAATTTAAATCCAAWTAATAAAACCRATTTTTGATTTAATACTTAACTTGAACTATAGCAAAATTCGAGCAGCTCGAATTTTGCTAAAGTTCAAGTACTATTTTTAGGGTATATATAATATTTTAAATCTAAAATTGTATCTGACTCCTTGTGCAATGGTTTATGGCACTAGGTATGATCTCAATGAATTCATATGTTAGATGATATAGAGATCGTCAGTGCAATTGGTCAGCCTGAAGGTGGGGCTATATTGAAAGAGAAGATAAGTGAAGGGATGAGTTGAGGTAGGGGTAGAGAAGGGAAAGACTGGAAGGTTTTTTTTGATTTTTTTTATAAATTTATTTTTAGTACACTGTAAAACGAGTCACGTGATTCAGTGCGGGGAAAAAGATTATTTCGGCAATGGATGCATTATCCAAATAAGAGTGGGTCCTGTTTTGTGCACAGATATTTGTGCACCGAAGTTTTCGTGCAAGTTTAGCCTCACGCTAAGCGAAACACCCGACTTTTGTGCATACATCATTCCAACTTGGCATTCCAATAGCACCATCAAGAATAGGCATCAATGGATATTATTGTCCACATCACCACATAATCTCAATCTCACAAACCAGATTTGAATGCAATACTAGTACTTTTCTAGAAGCAGTAAAGATGTGAGCTTATTCGATGGTATGAAAGTGGTCTACGATAAGTGTAATGGAAAAATGAGAGAAGTTGCGAACCCTATAAGCACTGCCATAGATTTGAAGTTCATGAATTCCACATGTCTGTTACGTGTGACCTATCTCCCATTTTAGGCTTGGATTGAATCTTCGCCCAGATCGTAAATAGTAATTACATAAACTCTACTAGTTTCTTGTAAATAATTGCAAGTCAATTGTAGAGGGGTTTCAATGTCTAATAGTCATTTGTTACACTTCTATTTAACAAGTTAATAAGTATTTATCGGACCCACGACAAGTAATGTAGTTCCAAAAGCAAACATGGTAATTCCTCAGTTCTCTATTATCAAATTCTTGATTAATTTTAAATCTAGACAAGCCTTAGTAGAATTAGGATAATTGAAGAGCTAAAATTCCATAAAAAGTTTTTTTAGGCCGCACAGCGATTCTCCTATTTTATATATTGATTATTTAAATTACAATGACTGCATTCGATATTCAACTTAAAGTAGAAAGCTGTGAAGGCAATTTATTACTGATCTGGAGTTGTAAAATTGTTTTGAGAATAATTTCCTAGCTCTAAGGAGTTTAAGAGATTTTCGATACATTCCAAACCAAGTTGTTGTTGTTGTTATCCCTACTTAGCAAGTGCTTTTCTTACTTCAAAACGAGCCTGTTTCCTTAACCTCATTACTTTGAATCGTTCAAAGTCAGTAAGTGCTCTTCTTCGCTGCTGTTGGCTTCGCTTTCTTGCCCAAGCACTTTCTTGCCATTTTGCCTCAACTCCAGCTTTTTCCCAGACGGATTTAACAACACCTGTTCTTGCGCCACGTGTTAATTTCTCCAGTACAATTGGTGTAAGTATAAGCTGTGATAATGAAATGGCTTGGCGAGGCACATTAGCCTTCTCGTCTGGTGATGGCCCATCAATGAGAACCTAAATTGATGTTAATTAAATGTTTTGAATATATAACAATTTAAAGCTTTTCTTTGACGTACACGCCTGTGATCAATGATTTCGATAATTGTAGCAAGCTTGCCGTCATATGCTCCTCCCTGAATTAACACAACTCGGCCAACCTCAACCAACTTCCATGACGATGCCTTGATTACTGCGTCTCCCATTTTACCGAAGTTCTATAGAGTTAGTAAGAGTAACAAAAATATACCTGGGTTGTGACAAACGAGCTTTGAGGTTATCTACGTCTAGATTTGGTGCTTCGGATTATGGGTTGCTGTTGTGCGCTGGTGTCGCTTAAAGTTAAATTGCTTGACAAATAGCATCAACCGACTAGCGCGAAAAATAGGTTTCCACTCTTATTTAAACTTCATTCACCTCTCTCGCCCTCCAAACATTCATTCCATATGATCACCAAAGAATACATGATTAACACAAATAGCGAATCGAATATAATGTTTATTAAGATATTTTGAATTTCATTGAGATGTCCGTCATAAAATTCCTCACTTAGATTCCATACTCAAAGTAAGTGTCTATTTATGTTCGAACGCAAGATATCGAAATGATGAAATAATTTGCGATTAACCTAGTTTGGTGGATTCCCTCGCCGGGGCTTCTATATCAAACTAGTGAATGACATTTAATCTTACATATTCTGATCACTAAAAAACTTCATTACTACTCGTATAAATCATTGACAAACCAGTATGCTAATCTAATACTAGGTATTAAATGTATTATGTTATAAAATTTAAAGATTTCTTATTATTACAAAGTCGCCATTCAAAATAAATGTAAGGTTAATTTATACATTCATGCCTTTCTACCTTAACTAAGACGAAAAAAAAAGCACTTTAAGTGAATAGAATATATTTTTATAATGATCACTTTCTACCAAGATCACTGAGTTAATGATGCTTAATTCACATTTTGAATATATTTGTTATCTTTTGACTGACTAATCTATAGTGTCATTTAATCGTAAATGTCCGTATTCACGAAACAATCGGGTACTAGATAAGATCCTGTTCGGAAGTATTGCAGATATGAATCTATATATTGATAAAATGACAGTAGATAAGACTGCACCAAAAAGGTAAGCCGAAAAAAAGAGTTACATTGACCGAAACTTGATAGCTTTGCATCACGCCCCTCCCTAGTCTTGGTTTCGCAGCGGGCTCACCAACCAAAATTTGTACTCACCATGTCCCACACTTTTATTTTTTGAATTTCACGCTCAAAACTTCTCATATTTCACCCAATATTAAAAGTTTCCAACTACTTAAATATGGATAATATATTAGAAGTTGCTTGTGAATGTCTTAGACATAATCCATATGCAAAATAACTACGGTGGCGCGTCAATTCCAAGTAACACGGGACCGGCTCCGAACACGAGTTGAAGGAGGCTCAGGTAAGAGAGGCCCAAAAACTAGCGACTACAAAGCTTTTAGCTGCTGAGCAGAGTGCGATTTGTCTCTTAATTCATTCAGTTAACTGGATCAAACTTACTCTATGTATTTAACCTATTATGAGCGCAGCAACGTAAGTTTTTTGATGAGCCTTTTTGTAGTTGTGGCGCCTTATAAAGCGCGTGATCCAGTTCTTCCCTACCATGTGGGCCGTTTCTAGTGATGATGACCATTGACTAAGAACATACTTTGCTGCACCCGTAATAAATTCAGATCGTACAGCAAGGTTTATTTTATCAAGGCGATCAATATAGCGACAAATCGYACTCTCCTCAGCAGCTAAAAGCTTTGTTGTCGCTAGTTTTGGGCCTCTCTTACCTGAGCCTCCTTCAACTCGTGTCCGAAGACGGTCCCGTTTTACTTGAAATTGACGCGCCACCGTAGCTAGTTTTGCATTTTGATTATGACTAATATATTCACAGGCAGCTTCTTATTGATTATCCACATTTTATTAGTTGGAAATTTTAAATTTGGGTGAGATATGAGAGGTTTTATGCGTGAGATTCAAAAATGTGTGGGAAATGGTGGTGAGCACCAACTTTAGATGGTGAGCCCGCAGCGAAACCAAAACTAATATGGGGTGTGGCACGGGTAGCCGATAGATTACTTGCTCTGTTTTCTTCTATGTCGCCAAACTATTCGTCGGTAATACGTCATGTAAAAAACATACAATTAGCTCACAACCTTGGACTATATGCCGGCAAAGTCGAAATCTTCACCTTAAGGCAATGCCGGTGTAAATGCTCATTAATCTTTGCTTGTCTAGGATAGCCAAGAAGATCCGCAAAGTCCAACCCCCTTCAGGATCCCCATGCATCTCCGCGGGTCTCAATCGTCTTCGTCTCTCTACCACCTTTCCCTCAGCACCCTTTTACGAAGCAACCCACGATTGACCCAGGGAATGTAGAGCGAGGGGCTCTATATTTTCCAAATCTTGCAAACAAAGCTCTGATGAAGATAAGCTGTTGATGCAAATGGTCAGGCGCGGGTTGGACTTTCTAGGGGTGGTAAGTTAAATTCTTACATGGCTTATTGGAGGACTGCGGCTGCTCGTCGAGAAAGAGTACGGGAGAAGTAGTTGAGGTTTTCTCCTGTCAGGTTTTCCCTCGGCTCGTGGCTTTCGGGTTGCGGTGAATGCGCTCCTACCGATTCAACCTAATGTAACTAGCGACTGGATGCCGTATTGGGAGAAGTTAGGCACTGCTGTAGATTGGAGRATCATGTATTCTAGATATCCTTCATACGTGTTCTGTCCAAGAGGATGCCAGCTAGAGCCGACACGATAAAAATACAAACAAACAAATCACCTATTCACACAGCTAAAGCTTTCAGTAGTATGACTGTATGCAAAGACAGCGATCGTTTTCGATATTCTAAGCAACTTCACATTTGTGGTGAGAAAAACTTGATGGAGAAGTCATATTCAGCCACATAAATCAAGCAAACAAATAATTGTTGTGAGAGCTGGATTTTTTTTGTCACAATTAAAAACAAGAGACAATAAAGAGTTTGGAGTCTGGATCTGGAATGAAGAAATTCACAGTATTTAAGTCAGGTTTATTTCTAACATATTATATTCTCTTATCACTTGGTTTATAATTGAGTATCCAGCTCAAAAGAAGGCCGATCATCTTGCTGTTAAGAAAGAGCAGTTATCTGTGTTAACTAAGTCAGTATCTTTTTATGCTTGGTCTTAAAAAGGTGATGAAATTATAGAAATATCTGAGATAATTGATAACTTTCCACCATTAATGTATGAGCTGTAGTGTCCATGTTATCTCAAATGATCACACATAAAATTT
>CACM01001865.1:0-12342 GCA_000208805.1 Erysiphe pisi
ATCTCAACCAATGAAGCTCTCATGTCAGAAGCATTCATTGAAGAGACTATTCCGAACACATATAAGGCTCCTTACCGGCGCCTTCTCGTCTCTTTCCTATCATCAACTTTCTCTCGATCGATGTAGGCAGAGGGGGCTCAACACATGACATAGCACTATCTCGAGCATACGAGCTAGATGTCGATGTGTTACTAATACAAGAACCTTGGTGGTCTAATATCACCAAATCGCACCTTGCATTTGACTGTCACGTTCCCTTTGGAGGAGTGGATGTCAGACCTCGGGCAGTCACATACACCCGCAGAAACAACTTAAAGATATCCGCAAACCAAATTTTCCCCTCTTCTAATCCTACTGGCGACTACTGCTGGGTGGTAGTAAATGGGGTAACTTTCTTAAACGTCTATAAAGCACCAAATAATACTGCATCGATACAAACATTAATTAGTTGGGCACCACCGCCTATGACTGTTGCAATAGGCGGTTTCAACTTAGTCCACTGGACAYKGCAGCCTKGTGTAAGYCGGTCATACGGCCAGGGCGAAGAGATAAAAATCTGGGCTGAAACTCGCAATCTATCCTGTCTCATAATTGGCGAACCTACACACCGGGCAGGAAACACACTTGATCTTGCTTGGTTAAATATCTCAGGCACTCAAGTGTGGTTAGACCGTACAGAGTGTATGACAATTTATCATCTCCCTTTACGAGGCATAGTATCAACTCCATTCTTAGTCATTTCTACTCCTCCTTCTCCAATCCGCGTTACAATATCAAATATACCTAAATTTGCACGTACAGTCGCACAGTGGGCTTCACCGCCGCCTCCACTAATCAATACTGAGGATATTTGTCACAGGCTTGATACCTGATCTTCCTTAGGCAATTGCCTAAGCTATAAATAGTAAGGCCCCTGAGCCATGCTCTAGTCTTGACATGGATCAAACCTTTTATAAGCGAGGCTGCTCACATGCAAGGCTGAGACTTATTTATAGAAAATATTTAGTAAATACAGTGATGTCATTCTGTAAAGTATTTTCTCATAAAGCTAACGGAGATACCGAAATACACTTACTTTCAACAAAGATGAGCAAGACTCACGGACAAGCCGACAGCCTTACGAAAATATCTATACTTTCACTTCTGTCTATTCTTGTATTAAAATTTATGTGATGTCATGAAGTCGAAAGGGAGGCTAGGATGAGATCATGGAAAGGACCTTCTGAAAAGACTTGATCATTAAGTAATGATAGCAGTCTATCTTGTAAATAAATAAGGGAGCTTCTTCTCACTTCTTTTAGATCTTCACTTCAAGATCTTCTATTGTAAATAGACTCTGATTATAGTATTGAATAAATGTTATGATTTAAGACCCTTACAACAACACCACCAAAAGTATTGTAAGATGACAAGGGACTTTGGACTGTATATAAATATCAATCACTACTCCCTTGATTAGATAGATGTAACCTTATCCGTGAATAATACAAGTCTATTATACACAATAACAWATTTATCCTATTCTCGACCTTCACATCAACTTTCATTGTAGTGTTATAACGACCTTTATATTGTCATATATACAATACATATTAATCGACCTGCGCCAGGTCATGAATACCAACCTCCCACCATACTACCCATACTTGATCCAAACACTTTGTCCCGCAGGTGAGCTGAAGAAGCAGATAGGCGAGTACAAGCTCGAGCACACATGAGGCTGCGAGTGGCAGCATCGGGACGAATACTAAGCCAGTTTGAAAGAGTTCAAAATCGGCTTCCACATTGTAGTTTATGTACTGAACATGGGCACAATAAACAATTGTGTAGAGGATGTCGGTCTACTGGGCATAATCGTGGTAATTGTCCTTCAAGAGTAGGACAGAGCTAGATGTTAAAAATTTCGAGCTTTAGTTTAGAAAATTATTTATAATTAACCATCGGCGCTTAACAACAATTCTAGTATCATTTCTCTGATCACATAACTTAATACCTCTCAGATGTCGATTTCACCTAAATCTCAATGACAAACTGAAAATCATACAATAGGCAATGAAATCGTCTCTCCGTGTTACTATTTGCATAGATATAAAAAAGTCCAGGATATGTAGTTTGTATTGAGAAATTATGAGTTCCTCAGCTATGATGTTGCAGAGCATATTGAATCAGATTGACTACAAATTAGAGATTAGGCACAGATATATACATGACCAACAGGCACTAACGTGACTTGAGAGCTATCCTAAGTGGTCTAATTTCTAACTGTTTATGTATATCATAATATGTCTAAACGGATACCCTAAATAGCGTCCTCAGGTTTTAAGCAATTATTTATTACTTATTACAGGCTCTATTAATTAGTTCGATTTTGAGGCGGCAAAAGTCTGGGTTACAGGGTATATAGCAGGGGGTAGGGGTGGGGGGGGGCGCGTGTAGGAGCAGGGGGTGCAAATATATCAGCCGCCCTATTCCCTAATCTATATATTTATATATACTAGCATAAGGCTTACTAAACACCTAAATTCTAAGGTCCTTTTCTCTCGTCGCCTAACATACTTTTTGTAACTTCCAATCTTCCCTGAGTAGTGCAAATAGTCTTAGGCACGGAGATTCAGGGACCAGGCTAAGCGACAGGGCTTCTTATCCATATTTATGCACGTGTTGTTGTTTGTTGTGAGTAGGAGTTTACGGTTTACGCAACAAGTTGTTGAACTAGGCCGGATTCGACTAAAACAAACGCAACTAGCGAGGGCTGCAGTGCATATGCCAACGGGGTATTGTTTCCTGCAACGAATAATTGGCAAAGAATGAATCGTGAAATAAAAATCCACAAAGGAAAGTAAACAGCAGAAGCTCAACTTTGATGGAAATACACAAATCTGAGGTAATTCTTTGTTACTAAACTGGCAAGATTGATTGTACATAGTTTCTCGCTATGTATCTAGGAATGAGAGGACCCCACAGGTAAATGGGAGAAGAGAGGTTACATAGAAAAATCTATCAAATATATTACCATATTCAATTAGCAATCCTTATCAAAAAGAGTCTTGGTGCAACTATAAGTGCAATCAAGAATCTTTATAAACATAAGAATCTAACACAAGTGACGTTGTTGTTTACTATACGATCACAACAACAAAAAACAATCAAGTAAACATTCAATAAGTATGTTTGTAGGGTAACAAGATCATGTATACATTTAGGTGCTGTCACCTTCGATGTAGAGTATCGATCTATCACATATTCTCACATATACAATTAGTTATACTTCCTCTACCGTATTACAGAGGTAATACTATGTTCACTGTAAGCTCATAATCATATCTCCATCTCCCGTCTCAAGTGGGGTAGGTGCCCAGGCTGCCTAGACTCTAATTGCAAGAAGGGTCCGTACGGCATATTATACTGCCATCCGAATCTTTAGCAACTTTTGATTCTTTAGCAACTTTTTTACTTGGGAAAACCTACTTATCATGGCCTTGACCACTACATTCACGACATGACCTAGGACCACGTTGCCTTGTAGTTGGTCTGATGGTATCTCCTACATTTCTTGCCACATGCTCAAGCTGGGAAAGTTCTCACTTGGTCGAAGAATCTTCAGTCAAGCGTTTCCTACCTGTCACCCCTATTGTGTTGTACCTATTTAAAGCACCTGGAGCCCGATGTTAAGGTCTGGTAGTCAAAGGTTCTTGGATGCCAGTAGATATAACTGCACAGCCATCAGTGATACCGATGTCTCAGGTCTATTTCAATTGTGAACGGGCTACGAATTTTTGGTGGGTTTCCCAAGTAATAATATTCTTCTTTAGCTCGGCCAAAATTATTGAAATAGATTCTTCGTATTCCATCAGATTAATATAGTCCAATGCAGTGATAGAAGAACAGTTACTAAGATACGATTGGGTGCAAAAGTCAGAAACGTCTAGATACTTATTTAGGTTTAAGAAATGTCTTATTCGATGTCGGCAATGCATTCTCTAGACACGCTGGAAGATATTAGTACACGCAACTTGCTGGTTTTCTTCCTTATTTATAACATCTGTGAAATCTGCTATCAAATGAAGAGCTTTGTGGGACATTGTTAAGTTTGCTTTTTCGAAAATGCGTCCACGGACTCGTCTTCCGATCTTTTGCTGCTGCTGTCCTATATGAGCCGAGATTTCCATGATATTAGACTGATTTGAGTCTTTCGGTCCTTTAAATACTGTAAATAAATATGCTATCAAAACTCCTGGATACGCCTTAACCTTACTTAGCATGGGCACCTTCTGCTCAGTAGGAAGTAAAGTGACCTAAGCGACGATACTTAATTGTCCATGGCGCTGCAAACCTCACTTTGTGTGGAAYCCACTATCTTTTCAATGKAGGATGCCAAATTCGAAGGTGAGATCGATTTTAACGTGGGCCAGACTTCGTTGAATTCTTCAGAAGTTGCTAGCTGGAAAACATTWTTCCGGGAATTTTCCCATACATCACATTCCTCATTGCTTGCAAAAAATTCACAATGATTAGCCATTACATTCTTCCAAGTATGCAAATTATATAGCAAGCTATGTGACTCTAGAAAATATACTCTGGTGGCGTTCAACATCGCCGAATCATTGTCAGTTATAATGTCTTCTACATGCAAGCCACCGGAAAGAAATTATGTAGTCTCAAAAGCCCAGTTATAATCATCCGTTGTTTCAGACTTCGTGATACAGATGAGCGACGTAAAAGATTGGTAGGTTGATGACACACTAACCGCATGGATCACAGGCATGCGATATTTGTTTGTTTTACATGTGGAATCAATGACCAATACCATATAGTATAGTTGGATCATTCTTATTGCATCCGGAAAGGCGAAGAAAAGATGTGTAAGGTGGTCATCGAAATCAACTTTAATTTGTGAGCAACATTCTCCTTCTCAAGAATGAAAAGAAAACTATTGTTGGGGTGCGCCCATCGACGACATCTCTAATTTTATTTAAATATATATTTATAGTCCATTGTGGAATGTTAAGTATGAGAGGTTGATTAGTGTAGTTGGTTATCACATCGGATTTTGACGTACTATGAAGTTTCCGGGGACCCGGGTTCGAATCCCAGATCGACCTACCTATCGTTTTAGTTTTGCTGATTTCTAAATAAGGATTAACATTTATGGGCTATTATATATAGTATAGTCATATGATCCCATGATTTACAAGCCTCAATCAGGGGACGTATTATCTTTGCTAGTTCGATACTATCTTCCCAAACAGCGTACTTAGAGGCTCTGGAACCTATCAAACTATGGAAGGCGAGATAAAAATACACTGGGTGCCTAGTCATTATAGGATTAATGGTAATGAACTAGCAGATTGTGAGGCCAAAATAGGTGCGGCTATGACTTACAATGAGTCATAACAAAAACATCCGTTAGCTTCACTGCGACGATGGCAAAAGAGGAAGATGGAAAACCAAAGAGATATCTGTTGTCAAGCTGAGGCCCCTAAGAGGTACACCCAGCTCGAAATTAATACTGCCCTTCTTCCACCCAAAGAGCTTCGGCTGAGCCGGAAACGACTAGGACGCCTTATTGCTTCTAGAGCTGGACATGGAGATTTTGCTGCCTATCATACACGTTTCAATCACCACGACGCCAATCTACATTGCAAATGCGGATCACCCAAGGCACCGCTTCATTTTTTCCTTTGCAGAATATTGCGTCAGCGAAATGGCCGCCCTTCTGGACCTATTAGCTCCCTTATTCCCTCTTTACTCGGAACCCCTAAAGGTGCCGACACTCTATTCGAATGGCTCGAAAAAGCTGATTTTTTCGTAAACATATGTACTCGCTAAGAGTACAGTTCTGTTTCATTTTACATGTTATTTGGTMATTTTATCWTATCGTTATGACATTTGGGAAACCCCACTGAAAACTATTGAGGCTACCCACTGTAAGTGTTTGTTGACCTTTCTTTAACTTTTGTTAAGTGCTGGCTGTTTTATACAACGCCTCACAACATGTATGTAGTTGCTTAGATAAGCCCATCGCTTCAGAGCTTCGGCTCTGGCGTCCCTAGATAGGATTAGAGTTTAGCTTGTTGGTCACGTGAAACTCGAACTCTGACTTTAAATAGGAAATAAAACAACAAGAAAATAATAATTCGATACTACAGTCTTTTGAGTAGAGTGGGTTTGGAAACCAATAAATAAATTGGCAAAAACGTCACTCTCACATCCGTTATCGTACCGTTCAAAATCGATAGAAACTCAATAAATCGCTTTGTCATTAAAATCTTGCTTTCTCCCCAAAAGGCAAGAATATGGCGCCGCTTCTGGTCTCCAAGCGTGCGCTTCCATCAGAGCCTCCAGACGCTGGGAATCGCGTCTCGAAACCGAAACCTACGTCAGGTAAAACATCTCGAGCTGCGGCCGCGAAAACTCACCTGCTATTAGCTACAGGTGATGCCTTCGGAAAAGGCGTTACCAACGAGAAAATTCTCAGTGAGGAGCATAAATCGACTGACTAAAATTATGACTCAGATGATAGTATGGAATGATTGACAGACCAAAGGGCAAACAAAACTCCAGAGAATGGGCCCCCAGAAGAAGATTTCCCTGTGCTTTCTGAAATCACACAGACAAGAAATGATGCAAGAACCTCAAGAGCGTCGCATAACTCAAGTGACGACAGCCAAAACGATGTTGCAAGTCTTATGGAAGCAATGAAAGGCCTGTTAGATTTGGCCAATGACTATTTGAAAAACTTAAAGATACAACATCCAGGGATTGGAGCTGACTTCCTCGCACTCCTTGCAGATGGAGCATCTCGTGCGATGCGCGGGGAGCGTGTCTATTGCAGTGTATCCAAGCCTGTACCCACCTTCAATCAATCTTCCAAAGACACATGGGCTGAAAAGGCCAAATTTCAGTCATCAGGAACAAAGATTTTAAATATTAAAAAACAAACTATAAAAGCCTCCCCTCCACAAGGACATAGTAAAGAGGACAGACGTGTAATGATTCAGCTTAATCAAGACCATGAAGCACGCAAGAGTGGTTCTTTTGAACTTCGACAGACTATGCAAAAGCTAGTACCTGAAAGCTCGTTAGTTACAGATGCGTGGATAGTTCCCTCGGGTATTGCTGTTCTTGCGCCAACTCCTGCCAAGGCTGATGAGGCAGAAAGGACTCCCTCGCAACAATAATGGTTAGAAGGCATAGTCAACATAGAGAAGACCCCCTTCTCATAATGCAAGTCAACGTAAGGAAATATTCATCGGCCCACGATATAGCACTATCTTATGCTTCAAAAAGCAAAATCGATATACTACTGATACAAGAACCGTGGATTCACTCAGACTTTACTAACAGAAAATCTAAAACACACCCCGACTTCGAGACTTTTTCTCCATTAACATCTTGGCACTCTCGGCCTCGAGTATTTACCAACATTCGCAAAAAGTCTGGACTAAAACCATTTCAAGTAGCCAGCTACCTTTCAAGAGATTTAATTAATTTAATTATCACCTGCGGGAACTACACAAGATTGCCTATCTGGAATATATACAATTCTCCAACTGGGTCAATTGAAGCGGGAGTTGGATTATCTACTCTACTCGATAGCACAGATACACCCTTCTTTATTGGGGGAGGGCTTTTAATTTACGACACCCTTTGTGGGACTCAACAGTCACTCACGCCCAAAGATCTTGCTCTGATTTCATTGATTGGTATGACGGTAAGGGCCTTAAACTTCTCAATCCAACTGATGTGCCAACACACGACTGCGGGGGGGCCTTAGATCTTGCCCTCTGTATGGATATCAATGCAACGTGCGAAATATGCACTGATCTCCATACTACATCTGACCATGAAACACTCGTCACCACTTTACGCTGCGTCAAACACTCAGATTTTTAACTAACTACGATATAACGCTCTAGATAAGGATCTCTTCCTCCAGCTCCTTGGAAAAAACGACAGCCTACCTCTCCTCTCCTCGAAAGACGACACTGAAACTGAAACGAACAAAATTATTGAGACAATTCATACTGCGCTTGTAGGAGCCCGTCTTCGGGAAAAGCCTCGTAACTACGGAACTCCTTGGTGGAGTGATGAATGTCGGTTGGCTGCAAACTCATATCGTTGAGCTCGGCACCAAGGCTATGGAAGCCAGGAGAAAATGGAGCTTTAAGGCGTTGTACGGAAAGTAAAAAAGAATTACTGGAACACTGTTGTTTCTAAAACAAAGTCGCTATCTCAAGCTTACAAGATTGTCCAATGGCACAATACAGCCCCTAGATATCAATCTCCTCCACTTATCTCGTATGAAGGATACGAGCCTGTATATGAACCCCTCGCAAAAGCACGTCTTTTCTATCAAACACTTTTATGCCGACACCATGATGCGGGTGATATACCAAAAAGTGTCCCTGCTGTACCAATACGAAGTATTCACTGGGAGTTTATCTCAAACAGTGAAGCCTTTAATGCGACTTGCCAGGCCAATTTTGGGAGTAAGGATTACTAACCTTTTTAACAACTGTATTCAACTCGGGATTCACCCCAGTGCTTTTAAAAGTGCAAATGTAATTATTCTTCCCAAACCTGGCAAAAGAGATCGTTCAAGCCCCAAATCATACAGACCTATTGCTTTACTTTCATGTTTGGAGAAGGGACTCGAACGACTCGTAGCCCGCCGACTTTCCTGCTGGGCCCTTAGCCACAAAATCCTAGCTCCCAATCAATGCAGCGCTGTCAAACATCGCTCAGCATCGGACCTCACCACTGCTCTTTTATGCGATATACATTTAGCGTGGGACAAGAGAAAAGTTGCGGGCATAATCACAATTGATATGAAAGGCGCTTTTGACGGGGTCTTAGGGAATCGACTAACTCATAGGTTACGTTCACAAGGATGGCCAAATAGTCTGACCTTGTGGGTATCATCTTTCCTCTCTGAAAGGTCTGTGAGTATCTGCCTCGACCAAATAAATACCGATCCATTGCCTATTATCTGTATTCTTCCACAAGGATCTCCTGTGTCGCCAATATTATTCTTACTTTACATGGAACCATTACTCCGTCTATCACGAGAAAAATCTGGCTATGCAGATGATGCGGCATTCTTTTCGTCAACTGATACCTTGGAGGAATGCCACAACAAACCCCAAAGACAATTAGATATTTCATTTTGCTGGGCAGAAGAGAACGGTGTTCAATTTAACATTAGGAAAACTGAACTCATATACTTTCACAAGAAAAGAAATTTTGTATAGCCACCCCTTAGGATTGGTCAGACTCTAATTAGCGCTAAAGGCGAACTTAGATGGCTAGGAATCTTATTTGATAGAAAGCTTATGTCAGATTTCAATCTCGGATGCTGACTCCAAGGGGAATATTAATTGGTAAAAGCTGATATTAATGACTAAAGAACAWGGACTAGATGTCGAGGAGAAAGATATTTTTCTAAGAGTTGTTCTAGGGGTGTTCAAGAGTTGTTCGAGGGTTTTCAGGGAGACTAAGGATAACAAGAAAGATTCTAACGTCTATAGGATTCAAGAGGTTCTGATATTGACAGAAGACAAAGCGTGAGGTTCGACTAAAGCGGATTACCTCCTATATATACATCTTGGTCTCTTCCTCCCTCACCCTTCGTAACGGAGAAGACCAAAACAGCATACCTAAAAATACCTACACATCAAGGTCCATATCCACTTCTACGTCTACGTACAGTGTGATATCATCTGGTCTTTGCTTCACCATTGTCAATCACTCAGTAATCCACCGCCTTACCGAGGCTGTGAGAACAGTCCTGGGACACCAGGGCTACATACTGTAAACAAGGCAAGGCAATAATAGATCTAGGTAACAATATACAGGGGTTCAAGAATCTATGCTTAAAAATAGAATCCTTGCATAGCTTACGTCACTTGCTTTTTGGGGAAAAAGGGACGTAGAAGGAAAAGTAATTTCTTACACTGGGCTTTTGACTTAGCGTTGGTGATAATTGATTTGAAGGTGAACGGATATTTGCTAAAGTAGTATGGTGATTGTTTTGCGGATTTTGTTAAAAGAGATTTTCTTCTAGTTTCCAGTTGCTAATTTCCTCTGTGATTTGAACAATGTAATCAGCAAGCTCCTCGTTAGCCATAGATTTGGCATCACGACGAATATAGGTCCATGTTTTAGGCAGGGACCTTCAAACATGTTGTGTCAAAACACCTCGTGCTTGATCTCCTGAAAGCACGTCGGCTGGCAAGGGAAAAAAAGATTTTCGTGATCTACGTGCAAATTGAAGAGAAATTTCATCTGGATTTACAGTGAGACGAGCTAAGTCACTTTGGGGGGAACCTAAAGCGTTGTGTTTAAATAAAGTTGTCAGTGTTGTATCGACAGTGCCCGCCCAATCTAAAAATTGATGATTGATTGTTCGTCTTGCTGAAATGAAGCCTTCATCCATTTCTAGTGCAATGCGAATAGGCCAAGCTGTATATGGAAGCATGGCTTGTATCATAGCTACTTGCATAGCGTATAATTTGTCAACAATGTTGCTATTAGCGAATCGGAGCTTGAGATCTGGTTGAAAAACCACCCGATTTCGTTTGGTAGCTTCTCTTAAGGGCCCATCAGGATTCTCAGCTTCTTGTCTAGTGAAAAAGTCGGGAAAATAACAACGGATCTTCTTTTCTTGTTCTGTTAGTTGATACTTAGGCCTTTTGGAAGGGCGGTAAAGATTGATAGTTCCCTGTTCACCAAAAGTCGTGTTCTGATTCTCAGGATTACTGTCCTGTAGTACTTGAGTATTAGGTGAAATTTTATTTTTAGGCCTTTGAAAAGAACTGGAAGGGTTTAGGTTGACTTGTGCTTGCTTTGCTGGAAAAAAACCTTCTGGTTCAAGTGATTCAGATACCGTCGGTTTTGAAGACGTTGTCTCTACCTTGGATTTTTCCAAAGCTAAGATCACCGCTTGATAATAGTAAAGGTGGCTTCCCCGAAGAAAAACGTGCGTCTTGAGTAGGAAACATACTTTTTGGAGCATCTACTTTAGCAGTGAGGTTAGATATGGCTGTCGTTAAGTTTTTCAATTGAATCAGAATTTCTTTTGTTGCCTTTTCAGAGATCTCTTTCTGAGTCTCTATCTGTAATAGGGCTTAAACAATTGTTAGCTGCAATGCTTAGTCCAGTGTAAGTTTATATTCTATCTAGGGAAGAAACTATATAAATTGGATGAGATCAGCCTATTTATTTAATGCCGTTAGGTCTCATCGGTTAAAGAACATAAACAGAAGAAAAGATGGGTTGCTAGAGGAACCGGATAAGCCCCGGATCATAGTTTCAAGGCAACAGCCTGTAACATTATCCCCCTCCAATACCAGGTACTAAATCTCTTTTACAATTCTTTTTTCTTTTGCAAAATATTCCGTTTTGTTATTTTTCTTCGGCCTGTAATTGCACCTGCCTCTTTGCCGACACCGTCTTTTGTACCATATGTCTTTTCGAATACATCTAGTGCCTCTGTGTCTTCAAGATTTTCTCTTGGCTCCCAGGTTGGCTCCGCAAATCCTTTCCACTTGACGAGCCAGTAACGCTTGCTGCCTCGTCTAATTTTTTTAATATTTGATTTTAAGATTTTTTCGACGTACTGTTCATTAGCATGTTCATTTTCACTACAAGATATTTTTTCGTCAATATCTGGACGCACTGGTTGTGGTTGAGTATCATCGACAAGTTGCGATGGTTATGGGTCAGTTGCTGCTCGTTTTAATAAGTCGACATGGAAACGTGGCCATATTCCAGATGGTGTGTCAAGCTCAACACTATGTGAATCTATTACTTTGACAACTTTGTACCTTGCTTTAATCCAAGAAAGTTTTTTGGATAAACGCGGTGTTTGAATATTTTTGAGGTTGAGCCAGACGCGGCCACCTTCTTTAAATATTTCAGCTTCATTACGATTTCTATTTGCATATTCTTCCATTCTATGTTGCATAGAGGCCATAGATGCTTATGCAAGCTCTTCTGCTTCACGTAGTCTATTGACGAATTTTAGTGCTCTCTTTGATGGCTCGGAAGGTTTACTTAATGGTTCAAGTTGCTGAATTGGCTCAATGTTATATCCGTGTTCTGCAAAAAATGGGCTCATTCCAAGCGTTGCTATAGGTCTATTATTAAGTGCAAGCATCGCACAAGGTAATAACTCCTTCCAATCGTATTGTGTATATGTCACAAATGCTCTTAAATAAGCTAATATCTCTTGGTTCATTCTTTCTGTTGCTCTATCTGTTTGTGGATGAAATGCTGTGGAAAGACGTTGATTTATTCCTGTTAAGCGGCACAATTCTTTCCAAAAATCGCCCACCAAGT
>CACM01001859.1:0-10587 GCA_000208805.1 Erysiphe pisi
TCAAAGAGTGATAAGTTAGGCCGTATGGCAGACTGGACGAGCGAGGGAAAAGATGGGCGAGATGGTAGAGGCGGAAGACAGCAATATAACCGTAACTACAGAGGTTAGATAGAGCATTTCCTACAAGAATTGATGCTGAATAATAATTCTTGAAAAATTAAGCTTGTTCACTGACTAGCGGGATATAGATCAACAGGTTTATGGCGCTGGTACCTCTTCTTTATTCGCAGCTCAAACAGCAGAAGATGAGTCTACATTCTCCGTAGTTAGTAACGCTCGTGACTCTGCTAAAACAAGATTTGGAAGAGGTGGAAATTATTCTCGAGTGCGCGGTCAACGAGGTGGAAGAGCTGATGCAAGAAGTGGAAGAGGTCAGTTTCATAAAGTTGGTGGACGTGGAGGCCAGCAAGGATACAACAATTATAACGATCGTGGTGGCCGAGGTGGTGGTCGAGGTGGTAGACGATTTGGCTGGAAGGATTACGATAAACCACAACGTAATCGCGATGCATCAGTCAATATCAAGTCAGACTGGCAAATGTTAGAAGAAATTGACTTCAATCGACTCGCAAAATTAAACTTGGACACTGATGAGGGAGAGGAAATTGATAGTTATGGTTTCCTTTATTACTATGATCGATCATTCGACAAACAACCTGTTAAAGTCGGAGAGCGAAAGTTAGACATCGTGGACCGGGCAGCCTATAATGTTACCACCTCTTCAGATCCTGTTATCCAGGAACTTGCGGAAAAGAATGAAGCCACAATATTCGCTACTGACAGTATCATATCTATGCTCATGTGCTCTCCTCGCTCCGTCTATCCTTGGGATATTGTTATTATCAGACAAGGAAATAAGCTCTTCTTAGATAAAAGAGATAATGCAACATTGGATATGGTCACTGTAAATGAGAATGCAGCTGATGCGCCCATGGATGCCTCTGAGGGTAGTAAAGACGCTATTAATCAACCAAGCGCACTAGCTGAAGAAGCTACCTATATCAACCATAATTTTGCAAACCAAGTAATGATAGAGAATGAAAATAAAAAGATAGAGATGCCACATGAGAATCCTTTTTACAATCCTGCTGAAGAGACAGAGCCTGCTGCTAGCAAAGCATACAAATATCGACGCTTTGATCTCTCACTTAACGATGAAGATCCAGTGAATTTGATTGTACGGACAGAGCTAGATGCCGTTCAAAAAAATGCTATTAGTGGAGAAGACCAATTCTTAACTATTAAGGCATTAAATGAATTCGATCATAAAGCCCAAGGTAGTGGTGGTGCTCTAGACTGGAGAACAAAACTAGTTAGCCAGCGAGGTGCTGTTGTAGCAACAGAAATGAAAAATAATAGCTGCAAGCTTGCGCGATGGACAGTACAAAGTATCATGGCACGTGCAGATGTTATGAAATTAGGGTAAGTCGCTTCAAAAGTATAGATTTTTCTATGCTAATTATATACAGATTTGTTTCACGTGCAAACCCAAAGGTAAACGATCGTCACGTCATACTCGGTGTTATCGGCTGGAAGCCTCGCGACTTCGCACAACAAATGAATCTCAGTCTATCAAATGGTTGGGGTATTGTTCGAACCATTGCTGATATGTGTTTAAAACGTGAGGAAGGTAAATATGTTCTTCTGAAAGACCCAAACAAGCCCGTTTTACGGCTTTATGGAGTTCCAGCTGGTAGTTTTGAAGAAGAAGAAGAGTCAGAGATGATTGAAGAGCAGGACGAAAAATAATTTTCTCAACTTTAATTTAAAGGTAATAGAGTCTATTTAAAAAATAGAGAGTCGGTTAACGAATGATATGAGCAATATATGTATGTTGTAAATTTTTCGTTTATTTTTATTTTTTTCGTTGCTAGCTATCTAAGTGAGAAAAACTTTATATAATGCTGCAAGAATAGAACTTTGAACTTTCCTTACATACCCATATTATCAATATGCAGACCGCTGGTTTTTATAAATCATGATTTTTTATCGCTACAATCCATATTGAAATTGAGTTCGTGGATACCTCTAGTGCTATTATTTAATTTACTCCTGGAACCTTAAGCAGAGTCATTGACTGAGGAATATAGCAACAGTAGAACCTATATTTGCCCGGTTGGTCTTAGCCCCACCACACCACTCAACCCTTGTCGCACCTCTAATAGGGTGAGGGACAGCAATACGCAATTTTTGATCCGACAACCAAAATATTTGATTTCTTAACCCTATATCACCACCAATACCTACCTATTTTGTATTTAAAAAAACATTTAGGGCCAAACTAATTATCTAACCCCTATGCACTATTCATCTAACCTCCCAAAAAGAGGAATTATTTTGTAGATTGCCTGCACATCAGACATCTTTCAGCCAATCAATGCTCTATTCCTTCCATTTGGTTTCCCGTACAACAGAGATTGTTTATTTAATAATTAATAATTGCGAATTGACTCACGATTCATTTCCATTACTTTGCCAAATACTCACTCATCTAAACACACCACTATATCCCCAATTAAATTATTTCTTTTATTTCATCAATCATCGAAAGTTAATTTCACAACTATGCCTCTTAATAACCCCAAAGAAGAACTTTTTGAAAGCTTTGATGCTGCATTTAAATCTATTAACACCTTTGCCGCTGCAGAAGGCCATGCTGTTGTAAAACCTCAGCCTATTTATGATAAGAAGGTTCCCAAGAATTTGCGACGATACATACTCGCCTGCGATAGGCATGGAAAACACAAGTCCTTGGCTACAAATCGCGCCTCGGGTTCTCGAAAAACTGATTGTCCTTGGCGAGCAAATGTTTGCCGTACTAGTGGTGGCTGGCAACTAACTGTTTCAGCGGAAAACCACAACCACGAACCATCAGATTCGGCCCTTTCGCATCCTATTTTAAGGCGAAGAAATGAGGAAGTGAAACAGAAGAATCGCCACCTTTCTGCTGCTAAATTAGACTCTAAACAGATTCTCACAGTGTTACGGCAAGAACAGGTCAAAAWTACTTGATCGAGATGTCTGGAACGAACGTTTCTAATGGAGACAGGAAAAACTCAACGGCCTACTTCCCTCTGAAGCCTTACTATTAGCTTTTTGATGAATATGGGAATAGAACTAGAGAAAATTTTCATTACCAAGCGGAAGCCCATCAAATAAACGGACAGTCGCACCTCCGAAACCTTTTTTCATCCATCCGAAAAGTCTGGCTCTATTGCTACAAAATCCTGATGTACTTCTTCTAGATTGTACATATAAGACAAACAGGTAAGCAACGAATTCATTTGAGATCAGAACTATGATTGATAATAGAACAATAAAATTTGGCATGCCCCTTCTACATGTTGTTGGTAAAAATGCCCTAGATAAGAATTTCACCGTTGCGTTTTGCTTTCTCAGTCAAGAAGATGAGGAACATTACACCTTTGCTGCTCGTCAAATCTTTAAAAACTTAACACGCACGAGAGAAAGAGAGACTGCGTCGTTACACAACTTTTATGTATTCACATGTGATGTTCTGCCACCATGGCGCCTTGCGTATAAAATTATGATTGCTTGCATGTCGAACCCCCTGGACCTACTAGCTTTACCCTTGTAAATATACGGCTCGGCTTGTATCGATATTCGACTAGGGTGCTAAACGAGAAATAATGGGAAGCTAACTAACTATGAAGGTCACGTGAGTATTAGGCCTCAGCCTAATTTACACCAGGCGCCAGGCCTGTGACAGATATCCCGAAATCTCATGAACATAGACCTCTTTTTTTTCAGAACCACATGCCAGCCTAAAATCAGGAAGAAATTCAAGTTTATTGGCTAAGTCTTGTACTTCCCTAACAAAAAGATCGTAACTAGTCATTGAAATTGTCAGAATTGCCTTATCTTGTATAATATATATCTGAATATTTACACACATCAAAGTGTTCTATGATTCTGATCTGGCATTTTGGTCGAATGGTAATACATCTATCTCACATGCTATATGGGATGGCATCCTTGTCCTGTCACCTCTTGCCCTTGCTCCGCTGTCAACTATCAGGAAGCTATCTGATTGTCCTATACAAATATATAATTTTCAGAAATATCAGTCAGTAATGAACCGAATACTCCAGAAAGGAAAAAGTTCTCTTTACATACACGATCTGACGCCTTTGAGTGGTACCATTTTCCAGAAAAATATCTCATCTGATTTGCAGTAATATTAATTAAAATACCAAAAGCATATAACCTGCCATTAGCTATGGCAATTTATCCAACATGCTTATTGAGATGTAGCGCAATTAAGTTTGACACAATGCTATGATCACTTTGGGATCCACTTCTAGTATTATGACCCACCCCCCAGGGCTTAAGCATCAATTGAGTCCTGTTCAGCAGGTATATTGACCAGACTTAGCAATTTAAAGAAATTTTGATGTTTTTGGGTGGTCAATGAGATTTTGTCATGCCATCAGCAATCATATTATTGGTGCACATCCATGATACCTTTACTTCTTTATTTTGAACACGCTCTCTAAGCCAATGTTGATAGATATCAACATGTCTCAATTTTGTTTTGATAATCGGCTCTTCGTTATTCAATAACCGTATCGTTTGCATATTGTCATTAAATATTTCAATTTCTTCATCAAGATTAAATTGAATTCCAGAAAATAACCTGTTAATCCAAGTGAGCTCTTTGATGGAGTCTGCAATATCCTTTGTAGATGTAAGGGTGAGGCCTTGTATAATCAAGTTACTACTTGATAAGGGCTTATCGTCTGGCATCGTTTCAATGTGCGAAAGTTACAATATGTTAAGATCAATTTAATATTGTGACGAAAGCAYGAGAATTGATGTTTAGTTAGATTTGCGGAAATTGCTAACGGGCCATAACCTGCAAGATGTAAAACATATTGATTTATATCGGAATACTAATTAGCTTAAAATATGTACATGTCACGTGCTATATGGGTATTCCTCATTATAATAAGCAATACCTTTTCAAAACAGACGGAACCAGTGTAAATTTTATTAGCGAGGTCTTAGAGGCATGTGTTCGCGCTAAGTCGTTGGCTTCCGAGTACAGTTGCTCGAACACATTCCTGAACTTTGCGAGCGGTTGTCGTGGTCTTTGAAGATTTGCGTTGAGCGTTAGTTGGGTTTTAGAAGCCGCGTCTCTATCGGTTAAAAACTCTGCAAGGTGTTAAATACAATCATTGACACTCTACTCATCTGCTTTTGTTTCGTTCCTTTATGAGTGGTGCAACTCGCTTTTGTGCATCTAGTGGTAGAAAATATGTGAAGACGCCGTAGCAAAAGGCTTTCTCACTGCTAATACTAATTCTTCATCTTTGGTCTTCAGAGATACCTTCAAGAATTAGCGAGAAAGTTGAAAATTATGACGGGTTTCCGGACCATTTTCGCCATTTGTCGAATGTTTTGAATGTCGAAATTGTGGTTTTTGAGCTCGGATTATCAGTCATTTCGGTGATTTTTTGTTTTGTTTTAATTACTTAAGGGGGGGCTCTCTGACAGAGGCTAGGGTAGTTGTTAATCGCTGGGCTCTGCGAGGGTATCGCATGACTTGTGTAAAGCGGACTTCGATTTATTAATCAGGCTGATTTGGATAAAATTTGGAGAGAGAGCAAATATTACACGAAATGGTTCATAATTTGAGATGCCGAGCGAGGTTTCGCATTCTATTTGTAATCTCTATAAGGATTCTTCAGAAGTTACATGAAAGGGAATTATATACACAATAGTTTCGTAATAATATGGTCATAGCTTCAATCCATAGCTTGTTTTTACATCTTCTGAAGTCGTGCTTTTGTAAGCCAGAAAGACTGCGATTTCGTGGTGTTTGTCTTCTATCCACACCTTCAATATGATCGCTACCTGGATGAAGCTGCTCAACTATTGGAGGTTGTAAAATATTCTACCGACCCCGTCGACTCAATGAGATTGGACTGTTTGGAGTTGACGTTCCAAATGCTGATGGTGGACTAGTTGTATTGTTCACCCTACTTCTATTTCTTACCGTCCAGGCTCTAAGAATTCGCCTTGAGAGGACAGTTGGATCTTGGACGGGGCCAATAGTACTACTACGGGTAGGACTGCTGTTTATTATAGATACACTTCTAGAGTTACCAAGCTTCCAATGCTCATAGAGAGCTAGGACTGAAGTCATGCATTAGGCTCTCCTAAAACTCTGTTTAATATTTGCATGCAGGTAGTTTTAAGATCTCGATGGTAACGACAATTATAAAAATTCTCAAGCTGATGGTTCGAGTTATTGGATTAACTAGCGTTAGGTGAAATTCGGATTTTTAATAAGTGTTCCAAGAGTTGCTCTATTAACTCTGAAATATATTTGCGAATTTATCTCCGCTGTCTCTTCGTCCACGGACCATAGCTTTCAGGTGGTTCTTCAAAGCATAACACTATGTAATGAAGTTTCTTTAATGTATTTTTAACGTTATCTCATATTTAATTGAATCCAGTCATAAATTTGGGTAACCGAGTAGTCAGTTAACCAGTCTGCTTCAACTTTTAGCTCTTTAGACTGACCTACTATGCCAGCTTCTTCACTCAGCACTGTGACTGTCGGTTTGATTCTAGATAAATCATCATAATTACGCGTCTCAAGCAAATCATGTAGCCAAACATTCTTGAAGCAACATACATGTGACAGCGTCGACGCCTTCACTGAGGCTTCTGTGCCTGCTTGTTCGCCTAAGGCGCCCAAGATATAATTAGCATCAACGCACAGCCCAGCTGTGAATAGTTTAGATATAGCTTCGTACTTCCATCTTCTGCTGAGGAGTTAATACTACATGTTTCCAAATACGTGCTTAATATCATCTACCATTTAAATTCTAGATATTCTAAATCCTTTAGCTACGTCTCACCATCCTAAACGTTACATACATATGCTTGCAAACAACGTGGGCTGTAAACATATAAGGGTATGAACATCTTATTATACGGCCTTGGGTGCTGAGACTGACGTTATAAAATAATTTGCCCCGTAAGAACCACCTCATAACTAGCTCCTCTACAAATCCCCCCGGCACCTTTGGGAACATATGTTTGTGTGATAACGGTTTGATATCACTTTTGACTCTCATTTTCCATGATGAGTATCATGGTCAAGCTACCCAGGTTGTTTTCTCTTCGACACCAGCCAAGCTAAGAACAATTTCTCATTTTCGAATTCAATCATTTGACAGAAAATAGAATTTATTTTCTGCTACTTGATATTGATGAGACGGTGCTCGGCAAGAGAGTTCATTTTTACCTTTTAAAATTGTCTAATCATGATGGGTTAGATGAATCTCAAATTAATTAATAAAGTGACTTTTGAATACCTGTTCGTGCGTCAATAAATAGAAAAGTACAAGCAAATGCAATAGCGACGAGAAAATAAGTTTAGTCTGAGATAGCGTTTGGCATGGCAGAAGATAAAAACATGAGGAATCCGATGCCGGATGATATTATGTGGTGTCAAAGCATGGAAGAGGCGTGCCTGAGAGAAAAAATCGGGTCGGCATTATCGAGCCAAAACCGAATTCAAGACATGCATAATGTTATGTATAACGCATAAATATGTTTTCGTGAGAATCTAATTTCGTGCCTATTTCCTAGTATGTTAATTAGCCTAGTTAGGCTTAACCGGCCCCACCTAAACCCCTTGTCGCCCCCGAAGGATAGGAACATTATTGCGTTCGTAGGGTAAATCATTCTTAATTAAGCAGCTTCGCTTAAATCCCTACCCGGGGCTCGCTCCGCAATGAATTTCTGCCGTAGTAAGGTAATTCGTAGTGAGAATAAAAGATGGTCATGTGATAAAAATCAGGGCCCTACCTGGCCAAAGCAATAGTCGAACGGGCAAATCGTTTCCTTGTTTTGAATACCACATATTGACTGAGGAACTAAAGGACTTTTTTCTTCTCTTGGCCAGGCGGCGGGCGGCGTGGAAGAGAAACTATATTAATCTCGGGTTTCGATTAGTGATTCTAGAGTTCTGCAGTTGAGTACTCGCATAAGACAGATTGTTAGAACAGCGGAATGCTTGCTGCATAAGACAGCTACAACCAACCGATGGCGCTGACGGTGGTCCTCTCCGCAGAAAATGTGAAGATCAGATTCCTTGTCATGCATACTTGACGGGTGTTAATGCAGCCAAGCAAGCCGTTGGTGGTTCCTTAAATCACAGGATCCGTTTCGCATCATGCACGTCCTTGGGTCGGCCAGGATGGATGTACTAGCAAGCTCTATTATTTCCTATAGCAGTTAGTCTGATTGATTTATACAGAGAAGCTGTTCCACGAGCGAGGCTAATTACAGAAGCCCCCTGTCAAAGATGATTTGCAAGAAAAAATCCCAGCTGGCCCATGAAAAAATGAAATCAATTGGCTTGCTCCTCGTTTATGCGCCAATAATCGATATTCAGGCAGGCATTTAATGCTACTCCATCTGGCGCCCCTGCCGTGACGAACGAGCGATGATTTCATTAATGATCAGGTCATGGCCAAGATCCAGCAGCTCCTTTGGCAGTTGGGCCATTTCTGATCCAATGACGAGGAATCTAGTTTCAACTTTATCTTCTTCAGTTTCCCGTCATTCATGTTTTACTCACATCCATCAAGAGAAGAGATTCCCGTAATTCACGTTCTTGATTGATTTTGAAATGGCGACAGCACCAAGCCCCGTTCCCCTTCATCAAAATACAACTGAGAAAAGCTCTACTATCTCAGTGAGCCAAAGTATTCCAAGGCAATCTCAAGTCCAGATTACTCCTCGGGCTCTCTCTCCAAGCTTTACTAATATACTTCCTTCAAACCAGGCAACCGTCAGCGGTGCATCTACAGCGGGAAATGTAGCTCGGACGCCTGGAACTAGTACCATATTGGTAGAAAAAGCAGCCGGAATAGATGCTGGACCTGGGCCATTAAGACTGCCTAAGCCGTTAACGGCTGTAGATTTATACTCCCAACTTGAGAAGGAGCAGGAGGCTGTTGTAAGACTCAGAATTATATCTTAGCGGTCTTCTTGACATGCTGAAGCTAACCATTCAAATAGGTAAATCGACTTACCCGGGAACTTTCCCTTCTTCGAGCTGCACAAAATACTTCTGTAGTTTCAAGTGTCTCCTCCACTTCGGCATCTGGATTACAAGATAACAGTGAACACAATGTTAGCAGCCTTTTGTCAGGTCACTCACATCCTACACCTCTTTATTTTAACCGAAACCGAAGCTCAAGTGCTGTCAGCAATCGTAGTATGACCGCCATCAACCCCATCTCTTTTGCACCATGTATGGGCGTTGACCGGGCTGTCGGACGTAGTGGTATGCCTGTTAGACGCGAAAGTAATGCAGGAGTAAATCAAATAAATATAGCAAGTAATAGTACAAGTCGACGAAACTCTACGAGCAGACACAATCTACTAGGTCAAAATCAGAGTGGAGCAAGCAGTCCTATCGCAGTGCCAATAAACCCAACTAACTATCACCATCATCACATTCCAGAGCAGTGGTCAAGTTTAAACTCATCATATTCATCCCAGCCAGCACCACATCGTAATAATACTTCTCGAAGTCAAAGTATTATAGGTTCGATCGGGGATAGGGATATTCAACTGAACAATCGACTTGAAGAGGTAGCAAAGCACAGCATTGAGTTAGAGAATGCAAAGAGAGAAAATGAGATTCTACGACTTAGAGTTCGAGAACTAGAAGTAGTACTCAGTCAGAAAAAGACAAATGGCTGAAGTTAGTGCAGCCAAAAATTCGGGGAATTAAATTGTTACCACCGCTCAATATAAAAAGGAGGAAGCAATTAAAAATTGATTACCCGTACGATTTTATTAGGTAAGACCTTATCCTAGATCTGGAGACACCTTGAGAAAATGATGTCTGGAAAGAATATCATATTTACAGTCGTAACGACTGTAAAAATAAAATATTCGACCAGGTCTGAAAGATTAGACGAATAGTATAAGCTCAAGGAAGACTAAATAACTGACAATATCCTTGAGATGAATATCCAATAAAGGATTTTTAGGATATAAATTTTCCGGATATGCAGCTACATGAGGAAATTGAAGTGATTGCAGATCATTTTATTTCGTATTTTTTTCTTAATAGATAAGTACAATATTTTATATAAGTTCTCTTCTTGCTCATACTCCTTTCTGTTGTAAATACTTGAGGGCTGGTTGGTATCTTGAAGATTAATGAGATGGAGTCATTTTGAAAATGTTAAAATTTAAATTTGCAAGCAATTTAAGTCACAATGAAGAATCTTTTGCTCAGCAATCAAATCTTGCGTATGTCTCACAATCATTATTAGAGAATTTCTCCTTACAGTACGTGGTTTGTACTGTGGGTAATAACACTTGCATGAAAGTCAAAAGTACGGCCTTGGAATACAACACAACTGAATACTGGTGCCTTCGCTAACTTATGGTGTTATGATCTTCATGTAATCCGTGCAAGAGCCTTAAAATTTTGTATGTGGAAAAAGTCATGGACGATGAAATTAAGTGATATTTTGAAGCAAATTATACGGCCCTCCCCCCCCCTTGCCCCTTGCTGATATTGAC